>JAODGA020015129.1:0-22778 GCA_027574885.2 Drusilla canaliculata | reverse complement strand
TATCTAATTTGTAATATCTAATGCTCACTGTACTAACGACAGTTGGTCATTAACAATAACCATCAACGCGATCGACAATCAAGGTAAACACCAAGTGCGAGAGCTTTTGTTTGGTGAGTAAAAAAAATAACGTTGCTAATGCACCAAGTCACATAGTTTACAAAGTGTTAACAACAGCAGTTTAACTCCATCAGTGATAATAATAAACTCAGAACATTAATTGACAATCATATTAGTGCATGCAGCTCACTCTATAATTCAATTATCAATCATTTTGTGCAAATTGCTAATGTCACTCATAATATTTGTGCATAATAAAAATAATGACGAAGGTCACTGAGTTTGTAAAGCGCATACGATTTTTTGCTGCCATAAGAAATTTATGTTGAATTAATACAACGTGTTTCGAAAAAAATTAATATTAATGAACGTTATTTTTATCGTTGCAGATTTCTTCTGGAAAAACTGTCTTCAACGTTGCACATTGCTTAATGGTATGTATAAGCACAAACATTAATTATGTTATTTTTGTTACGATAAATAACTTTCCATGTTATTTTTCGTCTTCTACATCCGGTATGCAAAGCTTATCTTATCCCATTCTGTATATCACTTGATGGGAGGTGTAGGCAGGTGTCGCTTACATTCTGCAATTATCTACTTGATATTTCGTTAATCAGTAATGAACTTTATATTTTACATCCAACCACTTACAAATATTTCTTGGGAAATTTATTCTAAAATTAAATCTAACAAATAAATGGGTTATCATTAATAAGAAGCTCGGGCAAAGTGAAATTCATCAAAAAAGCAAAAAATTGCGATTTCTGAAAATTAATAATAAATGGCGTCAAATAGCTGTGTACAATTTTCAGGGGAGTAGAAAAGAATGAATAAACCAGTTTCTGCCAATAATAGAACAGTTACCTAATTGTTGCAACAGAAAACGTGATTCTCGTTGTCTTATTAAAATATTCAGCAACGAGTAAATAACGTCTAACATCACAATAATATTCAGCGACACTGTTTATAGTGTTTCTATGCTTAAGTACATAATTATATATAAATATAAGACACTAAAAATAGCGAATTAAGCTATCAAAATATGTATTTTAGAGCTATATAATAATTTAAAGGACTAGTCGAATATGTTGCTAATCTGCCACAGTTGCAGAGCAGTCAATATTTAAACTATTGCATTTAAGTAGATAGACTCACAGTTAATTTTTTTTGAGAATTTTATGCGTATTTGAAAAGAAACTTGCGTTTGTTTCTGTTGATTGGTTGAAAAAGTATTCATTACTTTTTTTAACGTAGTTAGTTTGAATAATGTAGACATAAGATCAATGCTATAACTTAAAGGTATACATGACTACGGTTTTAACCTAATATAATGTTGTTTATATGAACGTGAATACTTCAGGGTAAATAAAGCACAAAGTAAATTAAAAGAAATTATTATAAGAGTGATCAGTAAAATAGTTGAAAAGGTTGATACATTTGTTCAAATTTATAAATACACATTGTCAAGTGTTTACCAAATTTTATAAATTGCAACATTTTTAGAATAAAGCTTTAAAGAAATTTGGTCAAATTATTTAGGACTTATCTCAATTGTTAGGTTTTTATTGATATTGATTAAAACCAATTATTTTTAAATAAATTATTCATACAATATGAATTATTAACATATTTCACTTAACCAAAGTGTAGTTTCCGTTTGGCCAGGATACTTTGACAAATTTAATAATGTGTCAAGTTTTTGCAATTGTTTTGTCTTTCATTATATTAAACATTTTCGAGATTTTTTTTAAATAAAATGCATACATAAAAACCATGTGAATATAATTTAATAGATGTTGTAATAGAATATCAAGGATACTACTCTAAAAGAACTGAATTAATAACTAACTTAATAACTGCAAAATGCAAGTAAACAATTTTATTAAATTTAAAAATCAGTAGTTATATATAGATGATACTTAACAAACCTAATGAATCTAGTACCGTAAAGAGAAAATAAGAACGCGTATAAACATTAACTGTTTTTTTTTATAATTTCAAATATGAATATATTTTACATGTATACTGCAATATATTTTGACTGATAATATTAATAATAAGTCAATAATTAACCGTTCTTAAATGTAAAAATCCCAATTGTCAATTTGAATATATTTTCATAGAAGTTCAATTATTTAATCTGCGCAAGTAAAAATAATGGCGTAACACTACCTACCATCCTATCACGTTCACCTATCGTCCATCAAACAGTCATTGCCTCGTTGCTTTACTTAGCAGGTTCATGACACTAATTTTGGTTTAATGTGCGGCTGGCAAAAGAAATGTACATAAATATGTTCGTGAATCTAAGCACTTAAAAAGCAATTTATTTTGAGACCAGTCGTGCATCAGTAAAAACGGAAAATAAGAGTAATTTAAAAAATGATCAGATAAGTTATTGATAATTCTTGATTAAATTAATGTGTAAGGCTTACTGCTATGTCATAAAAGGATAACTGTTATATATATACCACCATTTGTAATGCAGTTTCAATTTGTTTTTATCATACGTTGCAACATGAAATAGGTATTCAAATATTTATTGAGATATCTATGTTTTATGACTTGCAATGATATTCATTTGAGTGTCGCCGTTATAGCGCGTGTACTTTTCTAGGTTAATAGAAAATAGATATATTAACTTAATGCAATAGCAATTTCAATTACAATTTAATATACTTATACGTATATCGACTATTTAGATAAGATATATTTTAAAATTAGTGTTAAATGGGAATTTGACTGTGTGTTAATACTGGCTACCAGTAAGCGATGTAAAATTATTGCAATATAATTAAAAATAAATGTTAATCAGAATGTAAAGTTTGACTCACCGGAGACGAACACTTATAATCTTTATCACTGCAGGTATATAGGTTTCTTTTAAATCACTTTTCACAGAAAATTTGAATCAAAACAAATATTGCGGTTAATGATTCAAATGACAACTCTTGACAATTTTTTAACATAATGACAACATATATTGTGTTTTGTATCGTTCAAAACCTTTCACAATGTAACAATTAATTATTAAAATGTTGATAATTAATTTACATAAAATTAATGGTATTATTTCTTTTTAATATTGCAATATTACTTTTTTATAATAATTTGCTATGCCAACAAAATGCTCAAAGTAATTGAATTTTTGTTATGTTTATATTTATATCCATATTTGTGTATATATTATAGAGTTAATTTGTTAAATGTTAATAAAAAAAATACTGGTCGAAATAATTATTCTAAATTAGATCTAAATGAATCTTAACGGAATTTTAGAATATTGATCTAGTAATAATTTAATTTCTTTACATTGAATGTATATCACAAATATTATTTGATGTGTCCAATTTCAATTTATTAAAACACACGAAGAAGAAGAAATTTTACTTTTAAGTTTAAACTCAAACAAAATTATAAAGAGTAAGGAATGTTCTTTTTAGCATATCACTTTCAACAGAAAAATAACCGTAAATAAAATAAGTGTATTGCATTAAACGACAACCTAGTATATTATTACGTACTCAAGATATAGGTGTGCTTCAAGAAAAGAAAACATCTAGCCAAGATGTTGCAGTGCCTGGGAAAAGCAAAATATATTTTACAATGGTGTATATTACGTTAACGACTTTCGATAATTTTTCTCGGTTGTCGTACGAGATAGTAATTAAAGTTATGACCGAATGCGTCTTACTGAGCCATTAATTCCACACAACACAACGAATCAGTGAAAACCAAGAATTACTCAATAAGTTGGGAATAAACACCGACCCTTGATAATGTAACGGAGCGATTAGTTCTTCTGTTTAATAGTTAATGGACCAGTTAAAGAATCAGTTATTTCAACAGAATGTTAAACAAGAAATGTCGTTATAATTGCTTTCGTAAAAATAAACATGATACACTAGTTGTATAGTTTAATTTGGAATAATTTGATGTAAACCAAGTAATTTGGTTTCCGACTAAAGAGATAGATGGAACTCCATTGAATAAGATGGTGTAGGTATAATATGTCTGGCCCCAGGTATATTTATTTATTATTTATATAGAATTTGCATTGAGTAAATACTATAAGGCGTCTTATGTCATCTATTTATATCAATTAAAATCAAGGAATCGTGTAATAAGCTCCCGCATGTGTTGGGCGAGTGCAACAACGCGAGCGCAATAATTCATAATTTGTCGTAATTGCGCTCGCGCAACAGTAAAACAGGCGACGTCGAATTAAACGGTAGCATGCGGCGCAACCGCAGTAGCCGAGGCAACAATTTTCCACCTTTTCACGTATGACAGGAAATTTGCATAACATCGGACGATAAATTATCTCGCATCACGGCGAGCTGCAGCCATTGATATCACATCGACACTATCCTATCGCAACGCAAATTAATGTTATGGCATATATATCGAGAGCAGAATGCTGCTATAGACCAACAATAAAAACAAAAACACACGCGCAATTTTAGTATATTAATTTTAATGTGTAGGTTGTGTTCTGGTGATAAATTTACATACGGGCTGGAACACGTTCGAAGGAATTGAATTGGCTGCAAGATTATCGCGTGATATAATGAGGAAAATGTTGGATAAATTGCAATTGCTTGCACTATCTATTGGTGCCATCGATAATTTGTTTAATTTTGTTTTCCTGTAAATAATTACGTTATGTGCGACGTTGAGAGATAATAGCATTTGCTGCTTATCGATGCTGGTAGCAAATCGACATAAAATTTAACAACTTTATTACCTTTATTGATATTTACTGTGGAAGGCAAATTGATAACTGATGATAAAAATGCAAATTTAATGCGTTTGCTTATAGTAAAGTTTTATATTACTTCAATCAATGGTATTATGGTAATAATATTATTAGCATAATTTTCCGTGGTTGCAAGTCAATTAAAGCGTGTGGTATTGGCGTATACAGATGGTAGATAACGTGTTTATTCGCTTATTCACCTAATGCCTTTTAGGTATATCTATTCAGCTTTCGATTGACGTAATTGAAGGATATATGCGTGTAAATGGGCATAATCTGCAGCGGCAACTTGAACATTTTCTTAGTTCTTCTTGGTAGTTGGTATCTTTACGCCATTATCTGTTTGAAGTTATTTCTATTTGCTGTCGAATCGTGCTCGGATACAAGGAGGTATTATAATAATCGCATAAATGCGATTATGGCTAGTGTATACGATTAAGATTGCAAATCTCATCCGACAGTCGATTGAGCAGTTGATTTGTGCAGTTGATTTCCATTCCAAGGTGCTAATAGTGTATGTGAAGTTTTCATTTTGTTTTTATAACAATTTTAGTATCAACGTTTACAGAGAACTATTGTTAGAATGTAAAATTTGCATAAATGGAAACAATTCTTCTGAAAATATTAGAACACTTGCAATGAAACGATGGTTAAAGAAATTCATTATAATGACTAGTACTCTATTTAATAATTATAAACCAATAAAATTGTAACAACATTTATAAAATAGTTATATGTAAATTAATTTTAAGAGCAGATCCAATCACCTTTCAATGTTCTGGAGTACAGGCAACCAGTATAACAAGTTCAATTAGACGTGGAGCACGTAGTGCACGTTTGCATTACATACACTATAACAGAGAGCGAGTAGACAGGGAAAAAGCAAATGCAAAACAAGATCCGGATATTGCACTACATTAATTCACGTTTTTGACAAATCAATGCAGAGCAAATTAGACCTGTAAAGAGATCAGTCAATTGAAATTATTTTATTCTATCTGATTGTGTTCGCTCTTAATTGGACTTCAAAGCTTCTTTTGTGACTATTGGTATAGAGAACTAATCTGCTATGTTAATTGTTTAAAACATTGTTTTTTAAATCAAGTAAATACAAAATCTACTGATTTTTGCTTATACATCTATAGCTTATATTATTCACCATTTCATTGTACATATTTGGCAAACATATTGCAGCAAGCAACCGCTCTGTTGATTCTGTGTTTTTGTACGCAACCATCCCCGTAAAAACCATATATGCACTTAGCACGTAACGAGACTGGTAAGGCAGGTGAAAGTTACATATACGCCTACGCCCTCTAGGGGGCATCAAAGGCATAATGAATATATATATATATATATATATTTTTTTTTTTTTTTCAAATAAACAAAAGTTTAAAAAGATATTTTGTGTTGAATGGCAGAATAATTGACACGATTTGCGATTTGTTACAGCTACTTTAATAATTAATATCTTTTTGAAATTTTATTTGTTTGAAAATAGAAATTTGTCTATCTCTGGGTAAATTAAACAAGGCATTTAATGATATCTGGTTTAATAAATTACGTTCAGTTATTTATTAGAAATAGCTGCTAAACTGAACTAATTACTAATTTGCACAAAAACCCCTATTATATTTTGACCAACGGTTTAATTATTATTATTCTATTATCAAAAATTTAAAACGTTACTTTTTTAAATTACGTAAATTATTTTTACCTAATATCCAACAGTTACCTTGTTAAACTGGTGGCCTATGTATACAAGCAGATCGCAAAACTTTTGCTGAGCTTTACTCTTATATTACCTTCAATAAAAAAATTCGTGTAAAATTTACCCCGTTCAGATAAAATGATTTTACATTTATAAAATGATACACAATCATAAACTTCTTCTCACAGTGGCAAACAAAACAAAAGAAATGTATCAAAATAAAACACATTACTTCTTTTATTAAACTTACAACGCATATATAAAACATGTTATTAAAATTAGAAATTATATTGTGATATATATGTTAGCGCTAAAGCGTGTAATCCGTTATTTCAGGAATAACTAAGTATTTTATGAAATGCCAAATTGTGGCCGTTGAATTATAGAATAATTTATTATTACATACTTTAATTAGTTATTCCATGTAATATCGGCTGAACTCTATTTTAAATGTTTAATGATTTATAAATTATGGTTGCTACCCTTACCAATACTAATTTCACCAAACTTATTCTAACCTAACCTAACCTAACCTATGTTAAAAGCTCAGTCCCAACACTGTATTTTTAAATTTTATTTAGTTATTTATTATTTAATTCAAAAACAACTTTACAGTTGCATACATTTTTGCTTCAACTAGTTGCAACATTATCAGCCTTATATCTTTACATTTATAATATATATTATACAAATATAATCTCTCTATTTCATAGTTTATTTTATTCAACCACATCATTTTATAGAATTTATGAAATAACTAGACATTTTATAAAATCACGGGATTATACGCTATGTCACCGGTTTACCGGTTTATATATCATCTGATTGAATATTGTACATGTTTTGTCCTGGGACCATTTTCAATTTACGGGACTTAAATTTTATAGAACGTAAATTAAATAATGAACAAACTAAACTAGAAGTTTTAAGGAAAGTAAGTTTCTTATGCTGATGCAAAGCCATTGGAATTATTTAGGTTGTGGAAATGCAACACACAATTACTACTAGTAACATATCTGTTACTTTGTAACCTATTTGTTCATATATATTTGAAATTTACATTTACGTGAGTTACTCAATTAGAATACACGATTTTTTATATACATGGACTGACATAGCATACTAAAATAATGTAAATGAACTGCAAATAATACGTAGGTATCTACTAGTTTTAAAGAAATAAAAATTTATTCTACTAACGATTGCACAAACAATTAGAAACACCATTAAAAATTATCGAATTTTGTACACCCACACATTTTAAATTTTTGAATAGTTCTGTACCTGCTTGTATCAGATATCGTTGAATTTATTTATACATTATACATTCGTAGAATCTCACATATAAATATACCGAATTTCATAAATTCAACGCTATTCATATTTCTCTCCGACTCCTAGTTGCATGTTCTCGCCGTAATAAGCCATTATCATCAGTCATTTTCAAAAAGTTGCCTTGCGAGCGCTTGTAGTGCGCATTGTGCGCAGGTCTGCGCGAGATTTAATGCCGCGCCAGTAGTCGTAAAGTAGCTGCTGGATGTAGCATGTTAAATTGTCGTTTCTTTCATTCGATAAATTTTTATTCCTCGTTAGGCGAGCGGTGCGCGAGCGGCGCGGCGGCTGCACCTTGCCGCTCGCCTGGCTCGTATTACAAATTGTTTACACCGCAGCGCAGCACAGTGCTCGGTGGTAAAACAATTAAAAATCCGAAAGGACAAACAAATCAATACAGCTCCATAACATGTGGAAAAATGTGCACAACTTAGAAAGTGGTACGTTTAATAAATGTGCGGAATTCACATAAATCAGAAATTTGTCAAGTGCTCCGTACGCACGGCCAAACGCCGGAATATGTTCGCACAAAACACGCGGCGTATACACAGTCACCACTGTATCAGGAAGTCGAGAATTGCGAGGTTGCGACTGCAGACAAGATGTCAATTCATAAATTACTCAAGCCATGCGCATTTTTTCTCGCTCCTGCGGTTTGCACGCTCGCGTTCGATTCGCGCCCGTGACGTGTTTATTTATGCATGCCGATTAATTCGTTCATTATGCATGTGTACACAAAGCAGCCGGATTGCCTTTATTGCGCACCAACTTCTTTATTTAATCGGCACGCGTTATGATTTAAAGTCGTCGCGGCGGACAATAAATAAACACGTGCATAATGAGCGTAAGCGCAATCATTAATCGTGATTTGATTTAGTTATAAATTATATTGTTATTTATTCACGTATTTATTATAGTCGACCGAATTGTTTATTGCAAGTTGCAATTATGTGGCTGTTTGCTATTTTTTACCTAGTTACAGTAATTGCATTACAAGCAGATTAATAAATCATGTTGTAACCGCAAGAAAGAAATAACATAAATACTGAATTGCAATGTGATTACCTCTATATATTTCTCTCGACAATTCCTGTTTTTATAAATAAATTTGAAAATAAAATGGACGTGCTCATGTTTACGATCATTTGAAATGTCCACCATAAACCGAAAATCTTAATCGTTATTCTCTGCAAACATTCGATGCTACGTCAACTGATCTGGAACCAAATACCAAGTCCTCCAAACACATATTAAATGAAACTTTAAATCAATACATTCTATATATTATATACGTTAGTGTAATTTTTAATCAACGTATACCCACTTAACATGCCACTTAGAGCAAACTTAATTCGTAATTTTCTCAAATTTGTACTTCAATTGTGCACAATGATTGAGCATAAATATACGTTAAAATTATGCGGGGGTGCGTTAACGCCCACAATTTGACCAAATACGAAAATGTTGGCTGATTATAGGACACATTAGCATATGCGTACTCTCATATTGTAGCTTAAAATGCGTTTGGTAGATAAGTCAACGTAAGTACTACATAGGATCATTGCGGTACATTATTTGCTTATTGTTGGACAAATTTGGTCTGGTCGTTTCCTAGTAACATGAACAACGTGTGCTTGTTCATATCTCTATACAGTCAGGTACCCACGAATACAGTTATGTATAGTTTTATTACTCGAAATAGTGGAATATGCTCTACTGAATGATGCAAATTTTGAAGTCATGCTTAATAATAATAATATCTTAACTTGCCTAATGTTTGATTAATTCCAATTTTAATTTCAATTAATAAGTAAATACAAATTTATTATATTAGATGTACTGTTAATGTTCAACAATACTTAATTAAAATTCAATATTAACGTTCAGAGGTGGTTTGTTTGCATATGTAAATTGTACTAAATAATCCTAAAATTAGATTTATTAAGCAGAACATATTAAAATATGAAAGATACGGTAATCTAAGAAAAATTCCAAAAATCTGGTGATTCGAAATAACGGTAGGCAACTAATATTTTTTATTTATAATCTTATTCATTATACCCTTAAAGAGTGTATGATTAGGCATTTAATATTCTATGTTTAAAGTTTTAGTTATATTTTATAAAAGATATGTCAAACAAAAATTAAATAATTACTTATTAGTAATAATACTTATACGTAATTTGGTTGATTTAAAATTACTGTTTTATAGAATTTCTCACTAGTACTGAAATGTTAAAAAACATGCATTAAATCTGATGTTTTGCAAAATGCAACGTCAAAAACCAACGTTACTTAATTGTCCAATAACAATTAAAAAAATAACAAAGTCTATTGCGTTTACGTAGGTTTTAAAAATTTTGTATTAATACACTTTTTGAATATTTCGTTTGAGAATGAGGTATAGCAAATCAATAAACGAAGCAATAACATGCACTAACTTAGTGCCAGGCAATATCCAATTACCCAACTAGTTGAATTTGGCAAATCAAAAATGTCAAGATGGTATAAAGTACACCAATAGCAGAGCTATTTACTTTTCTTAATTTCACCTTAAAAAATGACAAATAATCTGAGATAAAAAATTATTTACTATGCATATTGTGTGTATACTCTCTTATACCCATCTACATTTTATCCAGGATGTGCACAGATTTGTAAAATATATTAAATTGCATCATTGATTAGTTACAAATAATTTAAATTACTACAAGTTTTATATACTTGAAGCTTCTTTGATGCATATTCAAATGATTAGTTACCTAAACTGCTTCGTAAATTAATAGGAGTAATATAAATGAAGGAACAACTTTACATCAGTTGGCGTATTTGGTAGTTAGCAAATTAAAGCATCAATTATATCCAATACACTCATTTACGTCCAAATAAAGCTAAATGCCAAATGTTTAATTAAAATATCAGTTAAGAATTAAACTTTAATAGTGATTATTTATTAGAAAATAAAGGCAGGAATCTTGATTGGAAATGCTATGTTATATCTCTTTAGATAGAAAAAAAAACTAATTATCAAAAACCATAAAAATTTCGCATTGTATCTAAATAAATATAGATATTATGTAATACTACATGTGCAGGTATTCCAGACCAAAAATTCCGAAAGTGTGATTAATGTATTGGGAAAATTAGCAAGTTGCGTTCTCGCACCTTGCACGTATAAATTCTGCAATTTTTTGCAAAATTTTACAACGATATCTAATACCTCGAAAGCATCGCCGTGCGGCAAGAATGTGGCATTCTTTCACTTGTTGCGCTCCGGCTTTCTGGCGAAAAGTATAGTAATTTATTATCGTGATACGCGTGGTTGCTTCGAGAGCATTTGTTTATAGTAACATTTAATCGACAAGCTGGCACATTGCACAATCATGATATTTCTATTTATGTAAATCAAGGGATGCAACACATGAATCTGAGTCCGTTTTTGCCGTACGTATATACGCGTAAATGTAGCCAGTTAATCAAGTAATTAATACCTGGTAATTGATATTTTCACTTGGTTTACCCGTAAATAAGCCCATAAATACAACTTGGAAATAAATGCAAATTGGATGTCAACTGGACAGTTGGACGGATACCTGATTTAATCGAAGTAAACACACGTATTCAATTGGTTTTAAAATTTAATTTGTTATTTTTATACATTGTTTCAAGTAAATTGAATTTTGCACTTCTGCAGTGATTATATATAAATCGAGCACGTTTGAACGGAAGCCAAATTCTTTAGGAACAAATCATGGCGTTTTAACGCCTACACCGCATTATTACAATACTGAGAATGTATAGTCTGGTATTGCTTTACTTTGTAGTGTTGTATCTCATCTGCTTCATTCCAGACGATATTGGTATTACTTACGATCTTGTATCTCAATTCTTAATGCGCCATATTTAGAGACTTCCTGCGTCGTTGGCCGTCCTGGTATGCACGAAGGTTGGAACCCAGCGCATTTAATACTTTGAACATTTTTTCGACCGCTATTCGGGCGTTAATGCATGACAAGGCTGGTATGAGTCAAGTGCATTTAACGGCGTAATCTCGATCGTCTTAAAACGCATTGAACGTCATTGTCTTATGTTTTATGTCCGCAATTATCTGCTTGATTTACACATAATGCGTTTTGGGCGCGCCATTCGGTTTTTTCAATTGTAGGAGCAGCCTTTTCGAACAATAGGAAATTGAACTTTTGGTGCCAAATCGTTTCTAATCTTTAATTACACATAAATTTATGTACAAATGTCTAAAAATTTAATGCGCTTATTTCTGATTAATTACAAAATCAATTAATGCATACCAATATTTGATATTCTAGCTAGTTCAAAATATAACTAATAAAGAATACAAATATTTACATTCATATAGCTATAAAATAATATTAATTACAGAGATTAGCTGTTGCGTATTAGTAATACGTACATGAATAATTGTTTAACTACTATAATTGGTTAATAATACATACATTTTCTTGAAAATACCGCAATGATTACTCATCGCTGACTAGTCTCTTTAATGTTTTAAGAGCGCCCGGTTGGTGCACTCCGTTGTATCATTTTAAACAATTACTGTCAAAGAATTCCTGATAATTCAAGTTTCGTAGCAAATTGCTCATTTCCGACATTGTCATAGGACTCTTCATAACTCCCATAACCAGTGCGGTAATAAAATCACTTGCAATTTGCTTTTGATGCACCGCAATCTTAGAAATCCGCGCACAAAGCTCACCGTTATTGCCAGTAATTATTGACACTGAGCAGATGTTTACCTACCCAATGACATACCAAACTGACACGCACATATATAAAACGTGGCGATTTTCCTTCCTGACTAAATAAAAGATTTAGAAAGTTGCGACGGCGCGGGGTTACGAAAATAGACTATGCAGAAATATGTGTGAAATTCCTCAGCATCGTTAAAGCGCAGCGAATGGAAAAGGCAATCGAGTAATTAATTTAAGTTAATATTTATTGCCCAAATGCGCTGGCAATTACATACAAATCCGTGAATGTTAAACATGGGTAAGTGGACTATAATCCTATCACCTTACATGAACAGCGAGCCATTCGACATGAGCGCAAAGCACTGTTCGAAATCGTGTTCGGCCATATTAGTAACAAATATTTTACCTGTGAAGATAGGTGTGCATTACAACGCGAATAAATTTAATAAAATATGAAATTTACATGAATTTATGAACTACCCAAGCTTATAAATGTCATATTTCTGTATTCAAATGCATAAGGAAATTGAAATATTTTATTACAAGTTATAAAAACAGAAAAGTAAAAGTAGATTGTCACAGAACTGATTTAGCCAATAACCTTTAAAATGCAATTTGCAAATCAAATTTTACGAAATCACTTCTGTGAGCGATTTTTGGCATTCAACACTGCCAAACATCACATTCATCAATCACATTAATTATAATATTCATTGAACATTATATGTATAACGTGACGGTGCCTTGAATAGAAGGATAATTACCGACTTAGTAAACGAAATCATAAATAAAATCTTGCAACATTTATCTGCTATTAGCATTCTACTATTACCGGTAATTTTGTTGCTGTATTAATTGGATCGAGGGTTAATTAGCTATATAAATAATGAGCACGACCAAAAAGTTCCGTCGTTCACAACCACCTACAATGTGATAGCATACAGCGAGCATGATTCGGAATAATGGAGTAATAAAAAATGCATGAAAAAATAATTAAGCAACACATGTTGTGCGTGCGCGGCCCAATGTTACACATTCCACCGTTGCGTTTTCTAATTTAAATCGATTTATTGCTGGCGATTAGTTTTCCACGCGCCGGCTGAGTGGGGTGGACGGACAGCGCAACCCTTTCCGGCGGGCGCATTTTTCTTCTGGATTTTAATTTTCGGTAAACGGAAGCGCGTGAAGCGATGCACAAAGCACTCACGCGGTCTTCTTGCACGCTTCAGATACAAGAGTGTATTCAAGGAGCACATGTGAGCCATGTGGGTAATATTCATTTTTTTGTTTTGTTGTGAACCCGTTACCGGTGGTGGAGTTTCAACGATGTGTGGCACATCAGATGGCAATTAATGCAACACACATACGTATATTAAGCAATTGACTAATTTTAGTTTAGGTTCAAACTGAAATTAAAGTTTGTACGTTTACAAGTGTGTTATTATTGAGTCGGTGGAAGTTCGTTTCTTCATACTCATGGCGGCATTGTTAAAATATTTACTACATCAAATGTCAATTGAGGTTTTGAACCTCTCGACTTGGTAATATCAAAATTAAAGCGGTCCCAAAATGGCGGACTATGCATTAACTTCATGTCGAGCTAGAAAATCATTCTCCAGACAGATACATTGATATTATCTGCATGTTCATAATGCGCTCTCTAATTGAGTCAAATGAACGACTCTATCAAACAAATCTAGAAATTTAAGTCGAAAATAACCTAACAATGGCTCAATTTTTATATGTCTAAATGTAGCCACTAATATAATATAGTTATAAATAGAAGTTTAGACGGTAAAAGTAGAAAACTTTATCGGTGATTGACTTACATTTTAAGAGACTAAAATCCGGTAAACCAAAGACGCCTTGACATATGAATTACACATTCCCATATGCAAATGGTACCAGATTACATACCCAAGAATGAATTGCAAAGACTTTGAAGTCGCTGGCCGCTTTTGTTGTCATGTTACAGCGTCTACAGCTACGGTTAGTGTACATTTATTTATGTCACTATAATTGAGTTGTTAAGTTGTTCGCTTAATATTAATGCTTTGCTTCATATTTGTCCAATCGTTCAATGCAAATTTGAGCGTGCGTATGAATTCGAATCGTATTATTTTCGCCGCACAGATATCACATCGACACAGTGGTAACCACAGCACTCAGCAAGAATGTTATTAGCCGGCGCTCGCAGAGAGCAGTGATAAAAAACTCTCAATCGTGACGACCTGTTGATTGCAGGCAATTGTTTGCCATTATCATAGCACAGAGCGCCGCACCGTCGCAAATAAACGCAATTATTTCTATTCACTGGTTGCTCTTTGACAGATTTCAAATGCTAATTAAGATATGGCGCGTTTTGCGTGTATGTGCGCGCCACGATGTGTGGATGTGAGTTTTATGGGATAAACTCGTGCCTAGACACATTCG
Organism: Drusilla canaliculata; assembly: GCA_027574885.2. NCBI lineage: Eukaryota > Metazoa > Arthropoda > Insecta > Coleoptera > Staphylinidae > Drusilla > Drusilla canaliculata. The sequence goes on along the minus strand of JAODGA020015129.1, from coordinate 7,750 downwards.
CTTTTGTGCGCTTATAGCAGTTGACGGGCTTGAAATTGAATTGTAAAACGTGAAACGCCACAACCGGTGCACCTGTTGACTTTTTATTTGACACGTTTCACGCGCGGCGGCGAGTTGTCGAGAAAGGAGGCGCAGACCTGAAAGTCATTTACGAGGGCACGCCACTTGGATTTTATTGTACCTTTTAGTATTTATATTGTTATTACATTGCAGGTCGTCATCGACGTTCCTCGTATAGAAATTTGTGTCAACGTATTGTGGCATGAATGTGGCGCTAGACATAGTACTATAGAAAGCTTATGGTCAACTCTCAAACACCCAGCAATATGACATTTAGTAAAGTTGTTTTAATTGAGTATGAGAAACAAGTAATGTGGTAGCTATAGATGAAGTTAACGTTTTTAAATTAAACCTATAAAATTGATATTATGCACTTTAACCATAATTGCATTTGTGTAATTATAAGATGATCAAATCTAAACAAACAAAAAAGAACACACACAATGCTACAACAAAAATTCAATTTCTATTATATTTCCATCAAAATTAAAAAATACATTGAGTATCAGATTAATGCTTTACCTACTATGTAGTCCAATTGACGTAATAGTCCATAAAAATGGAAACAAAGAAGAATACAACTTGTATCAAACGGTAAACAAAACTTTGGAATTTTATCTGTTTCTTTTTTATACCTTTGTATGTTTTCATTTGTTTGCGGTGCGTCTGCATTACGTTTGCATTCTTCGGTTCTTGGATACTCAAATTCTTCAGATACGTCTGCGCCGACATCAAACATCGAACCGTTCGTTTATCATTAGGCGACGAAATTCCTTTTCCTTCCGTTTCCGTCGTTCAAATTCCACGAGGTTTTCATCATTTGGAATTTAAAAACATGCACTTAGCGTAAGAGAGCAGGGAAGAACAAAATAGAATCGAGTCAAATGTCGAAATTCTGTTATCATACAAATTGCTATGCTGAGTTGAAAATTGAGCACAATTTTGTTGTCAAGAGAGCGCAATCGTTGAGTGGCTGCTCTACAAAATCGATACAGCATAGGAAACTCGCATTAACACAACTGCAGAGACATGTGAACGTCCACTATTTTTTTAGATAGAAGGTGTCTTTATACACCTGTCTGGTCTGACCAGCGCCACACGAACAAAAACTTTCATCGCACACACACCCTTTCTTAGTAACGCAAGCTGTTTATTTATTATCAGAAGCGTTTTACCTTATACGTACATATCTAACTGCCATGCATCTTGAAATTAACATTTGGAACTTGTAAAACTGATGCCACCCTTTGTGTCCTTTTCCAACGCGTTTGGGTTTAAATTATGCTAACATTTACACATATATTTTGGAGCTCAGTCCTATTGGGCCAGACTGAAATTAATTGAAGTTATTTTAACGCACATTTCAAGACACCAGAGAAAATATTAAATGTTGCGTTTTATAGCCTTACGAAAGAACAAAATTCTGTTTTATATTCGTTTTGCCACAATTATCCGGAAGTAATATCCAATTAAGTTTTATTACTATTCTTAATATTAATAATTGACTTTTTTGTAATTGTTGTTATATTATATTAAATAAAATTGTAGGCGTAAAGTCATTTAATTAAATAATTATAACGGGGTATACCTATTTACAATGATAATAGACAATTAAGCAAAGTAATTCTCAAATTTAAGTATAATTCAATTTAATTCATTCTTGTGTGATTTTGAATTATTTAACCTTCTATTGTTGATGGTTGAGTATAACAACGCAACATGCGTAATTGTAGTTTGCTGTTATTATTAATTATTCATCAGTTTGTTTAATTAAATGTATACATTAGTATATTTCGTTATACAATAGAGTAAATTAAATAAGTAGGTACATCTTTTTATGAAAACAGTTGTTCATTTATTTTAAATTCTATGTTTTCAAATTATGTTTCTATTATAATGTAAACAAAACATTAAAAATATACCTATTAATTAAATAGCAATGTTTAATAAAAGCGATTCATAGTTTAGTATTTCGTAATAACATAAGTAATAGAAAGGGGGAAGACAAGCATCGATTGTGGCGACTGGGCGACTCGGACCTTTGATAAGGTCACACCCACCGATATTTAACGAATTTTTCTACCGCCTGTCACACAGCCATGCCTTAGCACGCCATCGCTGCTGCCGCTTTAAGCAACACAATTTCATTTCGTGCCGACGACATAATTATTCGTTTATAATATAATGAATAAATTAACGTCGAGTAATTAATTTTTCGATGCAACGGCTTTGGGCTATATTTATCTAGCAAGCGCAACTACTATGTAAACGCGCATGAAATTTACTTCCATCGGGCAACCTTATCATACTCATAATGTTTTCTCGCGCCAATTAGTCATCCAGCACAGCATTGATCTAGTTATGGCAGAAAACAATAAGTATTAACTTTACGTAAATATAATTTTTCTGTTTGGTTTGCTCACTATTATGGACATCCTAATTTATTATTTGATTATACATATCTTTATGTAAATTTATATATAAACGTTTCCGAGAAACATAAACAAATATAATAATTTATTTAACGTTCTGTATGAAAATTCTATATTAATTCTACATTATTAAATGCAATCTTATGTCATTTAACGTAATATTAGTATTCACAAGTTGGCAAGAAAATATAATTATTGCAGATCAGTTGAACTGGTTTTCATCAACTATTTCTAAAAAAAGCATATACTTACAATAACAAGTATGTTTCTATGTGTCAAATATATCAAACAAATGACAAAATAAAAGAACTGAAGAAAATGAATTAATACAGCAAGTATATGGAAAATGCCCAAAGGCGTAATTAATCAAACATAATGATTAATTTTCTAGAAATGCTTCAAGCAATTGTACAAAAATTTACCACTTTGCAACAAAGTGCTATCACCGCCCGGTGTGAATTGAAATTGATGTGACACTCGCAGAAATTCTAGGCAAGTTTCTTGATTGATTGACGTGTAAAATTATTATCTATTTATTATTTAGTAAAATAATAAAGTTATACATTTTTAAACGCATTCAATACTTTTTTAAATTATTATAGGTATAGTCACTATAAAAATTGCATAATCCGCGGTTGTTAGAAATCACATTATTAGGATTTTTAACGGCACATTGTCACTTGGAGCACACGGGGGTGGCTTAGCATCGGAGATTTGCAGCAGCATCCAATTGCACAACATGCACGTGGACATTTTACTATAGAGATGCAACGAGCACATAAGAGTATTAGGTGTGATTAGGTTTGCTTTCGTTTCTAATTTGACTTCTTATAAATCTAAATTCGCCTTAGCTTCGCAGCACGCAGCCGAGCGCTTACAACGCAGGCATCACAAAATAGAAATGTATCAAACAAATCCGTATGCAAATGCAATGGCGCTCGCGGTTGGTGGGCACACAAGGAACTGAGCTTGGACTTAAACTGCCAACAATTTGCTAACGAAAATAAATCTAAGATCATGCTAATTGATTAAATGTCAACGTTTTTACTCTGGCATTATATTGCGTTTTTTATACAGTTCAAACCTTTTTAATCCGCACATGTTTTAGTTCGAACATCAAATAACAGTGATAACTTGGAGCCAAAATCCGAACAACGCGTCGTTAATCCGAATATCAAAATAATTCTTGTTTCCTAAACAAACATATCACTTAATTTTACATTTTCTTGTACTTATAATTAGTTGAAGTTATCCTGTAAATTCATTTATTTTGCTACCTGTTTATCGAAAAAAAATACAATATAAAAATCAAAGATTTGTGACATTAAAAATCTAAATACTATTTTTTGTAATTAATATTTGGCACGTAAAGTTAATTTTTGGTAATTTAATTTTTTAGAGAACGCATTCTGTTATTGTAAATATGTAAAAATTTATAGTCTTATGAACATTAATAATTTATGTCATTGCTTCAGTAATCCGAACTTTTTGATAACCCGAATTAGCCGTGCATTTATTAGTTTGGGTTAAGGGGGTTCTACCGTATTCCGTATATGTATCTAATTCTACCATGTGCTATATAAAGTTGAAGAGTAATGTGAAATGTTGGTTCCAGATGGCAGCATCAATCAAGCAGCCCTTTCGTGAGCTGTACGTCGTCTGCATCCCCCCAAAAAGCTCGCGTATTTACTGGAACTGCTTGCGAAAGTTTGACACTCGGCTAGGTGTTGAACTGTGTGCTTCATCCTTCTGCCGTGAGGTGGCCCTGAAGTTGCCGCAGTTGCTGTGGCGGTTGTATTCCACGCTAGTGAAAGCTCTCTGTTCCCACTACTGTGATTCCCCTACTGTGGCTGCATGCAAACGGTGTGCTTGTGCATGTGTGCGTTTGTGTGAGCGAGCGTGTACCGAAGTGTGCAAAACGAGGCGTGGTTTTTCGACTGCTTTTTCAGTCACTCGTTCGCGCTGCGTCGATGCGTCGTGCGAGGCGGAGTTTTTGTGGGGAACACAAATTTCCCTTCAGCACACACACGCGGCGAGCGTTAGAAAGAGTGCATTCGATCGTCGCGTGTGCGTACGTATGCATGTGCAGTGCAAACTGTAGGCGGCAGTATTGTGGGGGGCGCATGACGGAAGCTTGCGACGTCGCTGTGGAGGGAAACGTGCACTTCAAATTGGTTTTCCTATCAACTAACACTAGTGCCTTGTATGTAGTTCGTCATGTAGCTTTAGTTTATCTCAGTAATAAATAAGTGACTCTTCATATTGTTGTTGTTTTGGAACGGCAATTTTTTGCACAAGGTAAGCCATTTTTTTACGTCCATATTAGTACTTTGTATTTTCGCCAAACTGCAAAAAAGTCAGAAACTTTCGAGCCAAACAAAGTTTCTCTCGTGAGTTTCTGAGAAATTTGCAATTTCTGTATGTCCGGCGAGTACGTAAAGCGTATAGACGGTTTTTCTTATTTTTTGCTCTCTGTTTCCAGATACCCGCAAGCTTTGTGGAGAAATTGCTCCCCACCAACAACAAGCAAGCCCACACCAACACACACACGGCTGTCGCCTTGCGCAGATCGCAACGCCACACATGCGCATACAAGCACAGTCCGCCCCCCACCAGCGGCATCGTCGTCGAGTGCCCACCACCACCACCACCGCCGCTTCGCCGCCGTACAGCTCATCGTCTTGTCGGCGAACGCGCAAGTGCTCAAGCGCACCGCACTCTCTTCAAGACACCGTGCGTCGGAGCCGTAGTTTCTCCGCTAGCGGTTTAGTGCTCGCCGCGCTCTCGAAGACACCGCTAGCGTGCGCTCGCTGCATGCGCCTTGCTGTCTTCGGTACATTCTCACACACAGCCACACACATACACCATGCTGGTGGCTGGGGACTTGGAAGAAATTTAACGCACCTGACTCTCTCGAAGTCAGTGTAGTCTACTGGTTTGCCTCGCGGCACTTTGATGCGCGCGGCCGAGGCGACATCAAAGCCGACGACAACCTGGGACTTCTCCGGCCGCGCAGCATCTTCGCGAGACATCAAAGCAAACGCACGATTTTTGAAACGCGACGTGCGGCGAATAATTCTTTTTTTGCATCGACCAACTGGCCACTACGAACTCTGCGCTATGGAACCAAATCAGCAGTGCTAGATAAATTAATGTGAAGTGAAACTTAACTTTATGACTTGGTGATTAAAGCAAAGTTTAAAAATTAACTCCAAGACGACGTAAATATACATAAAAACAATGAATCAAGTTCGCAGCTACGTTCACGATTATGTTGGGGTCAGCGTAAGTGATTTTTAATTCTACATTTTTATTGCGATTCCTCCGCTATTATAAAGCGATAAAAGTCTGCGAAATGCAAAGGAAAATTAGAAAAGGCAGCAAAGCGTGGTGAAGCTTAGCACCTTTCCATGATCATTTTATGGTTGCAATTCTTGAACGCTCTTCACCTTGTGCTCAAGTTTATTAGGCATTTATAATATAACGCTAGACTTTTACAATGCTAACATTTCTCAATAGCATCGTCTATTATTGGGGCTGTAAAATCAAAAAAGAGGGAAAAAGGCACATGAACATAGGTCACAATAACAAGCGCCGGTGCTATTATTCGAGCCGTCGGCAAACCCAAATACCGCAAATCCACACAATATGCAGTGGTAGCATTGACTTCCGTGTTCTTTTCATGGCTTTCATTCGGCTTTTGCAAGCAGTAATAGTTAAGCAATATGCCAACGTTTGAAAGCAAATAATTGCAGGGGTGTGACGATATAGTTGACTAGAAAAGAAGTCAGAACTGAATACAGTCAGATAGTCTGTGACTCCACACACACACACGCACACACCCACAGGTATTGAATTGTATGCAAGTAAATACAAGTTAATTGAGATAAATTAAAAAAGTGATAATTACAATTATTCTAATTGATATGGAATATACATCTATATTTATAATTATTTTCTTTTTAAATTAGTAAGTCAAGTTCCAAACGAGACGACAAACGACAATGAAACGAAATTATTATAAACTACAATTTGTGCATTACTTAGCACGTACAACCATACAATAACAACACATAAAATAACATATATATAAGGCAAAGATACACAAACGTGAACTTGAATTATGTACACAACATTTACAATCGCGGACGTCGACACATCGTCTGGTAGATAACCGTTTATGAGTTTTTAACAACGCTAACTTTTATTTAGACTGGTGTAGTATATTTGCGTGAAATCATCGCAAAAATCCCAGTTTTCCAATCGTTTACAATACTTTTACAATTTAAAGTACAAACATAATTTGCTCATATTTAGTATACACTTCAAATAGTTGCCTGTTATTTTTCCCCGCATGGGACGCGTTGCATTCGCTATTGTTACCACAACTGACTACTGTTTTTTTATTCTGGTCGATCGCTCGTATTGTACGTGCATTATGAAAAATAATGCAACCCATACTTGGGCCGCAAAGCGCAAGCATGCATCCCGTTCACGTATGCTCATATCCGTCCTGCACGCTTCCGAATTTCGTTAATGATATGCAAAAGCGCACAACCGTGCGGCAAGTCGGCACGCATAACAATGCCCCGGTGTGCGTCCGAGTTGCGCGCACTAGAAAAAAGGGGTGAAACATCAGCAGATCCATCAGCGGCGAATGTGTGTACACAACGGCATTCACACAGTTCCCGCATACGGAAAGGGTTGAAACAGAAAAATTCCCGTCTGGCTCGGAGGAAGCGTACACAGCGCCGGTGCCTTGTGTTCGAAGCTATTAGTGAACACACACCAATTTTAATATATAACGCATTAGCGTGCCGAAGTTCCAGAAAGGGTCACACGAGCGCAGAAAGGCGATGGCTCTTTTTCGAGGTCTTTAGAAAGTCGACACACTATCAATACCTGGGCCGGTGTTGAATGCTAAAGGTAAAATCATTGCCTGGATTATGCCGATTACCGGAATGAAGCCCAACGGGAACAAGAGCATGATTTATGCCTTAAATATTCAAATTTATATACGTGCATATAACATTTGAATGGTACGACAGACCCGCACATGCCAACATACTCTTTAGGTTTCAATGGTTACCATGGGGAAATAATTTAATGTTGCTACAATTTTTCATCGGTAGATATCACCGTTGGTATATTGAGGCTTGTTTGGCCGGGTGTGTATAAATGGTATATTTAAATTTGCATGAAAGAGTTATCTTTATATAAGAGTGATCTTACCGTGAGATAGTATAAAGTTCATTTTA
>JAODGA020015075.1:0-12340 GCA_027574885.2 Drusilla canaliculata | reverse complement strand
ATTTTCTTCTCATAAAAATCAGTTTCATCAAGCTTTATATGAGCTTCACCCTTGGACACTGAAATTTGCGTAAATATCTTCCCAACTTCAGCATCTATAAACAATAAACAAAATTTAGTTAAAAATAAACTCATAAAACGTAAATACAAACCATTAATTTTGAATTCAGTTAATTTTGTGTTTATACAAGCTTCTATAGCCTGTAACAATGTAATATCAAATGGACTGATCAAAGTGATTGCCTTTCCTCCACGTCCAGCACGTGCTGTACGTCCAACGCGATGAATATACTCTTTGGGAACCTTTGGCACCAAATGATTGATAACAAGTTGCACAGTAGGAATATCCAAACCGCGACTAGCGACATCAGTCGCAATCAAGATTTTTACTGTATTTGATTTGAATTTCGCCAATGCTGCAAGTCTCTGTGCTTGGGGAATCATAGCATGCAGAGCAACATTCTCAAAGCCTACATCATTGAGCATCATTGAAAGAATTTGACATTTTTTACAACTATCAGTAAAGATCATAATATTGCCACTCATATTCGTTTGTCTATAAGTCCTCAAAACCTCCACCAAGTAAGCATCCCTCACATCCTTAGGACATAGCACATAGTTTTGGTCAAGTTGCTCCACAGTTGCTACCTCTGATGGAGCCTCATACAGAAACACTTCTTTTCCAGTAGCTGATTTTAACTTCTCCAAGGTATCAGTAATAGTGGCAGAGAAAAACAAATTCTGTCTGCTTTTAGGCAATTCTTTGAAAATGGATTTTATTTGCTCATCAAACTGACCACCTAGCAACCTATCAGCTTCATCAAGCACCAAAAAGCGTAACTTGTTCAATGTGAAAGTGTTACAGCTTTCCATGTGATCCAAAAGCCTGCCAGGTGTTGCAACAACAACATGTGGCAGTCTGGCCAATTCTTGGGCTTGTTTTAACATGTCCATGCCTCCAACAATCACACAGTGCTTGAGATTCATTGGCTTGCCAATCACAGCAAATTGGTCTGCAATTTGATAAGCCAATTCCCTTGTTGGTGTTAATACCAAGGCAAATATTCCATAAGGATTTTCACATAATTTTTGCAAAATTGGCAGGGCAAACGCTAACGTTTTACCACTGCCAGTCTTAGCTGCTCCAATCACATCTTTTCCTTCAAGAATCTTGGGAATGCAGTTTGTTTGAATTAAAGTAGGTTTTGTAACGCCTGCAGCAATTTAATTCATGTAAATGTAAATTTGGAGGTTATAAGGCATAAGATGTTTGTAAAGTGTGAATAAAAGTAATCTGTAAACATACCAATAGAATTACATTGGCGAATTATCCATTGATTTAATTTCAGTTGATTGAAACTGATGTCAGCCATTGTCCTCTAGAATAAATCCTCATATAATTATGAACTATTTACAAACATTGGAAGCGAAACGTGTTCGTCTTTATTATTATGTTTACATTGGTAACCGGGCTAACCGGTTGTTAATATGTTGTTCATTTTTAAAAAATTATTCATTTTTGTTTGTTTTTACATGTTTCTTTATTTCAATTTAGTAAATTAGAAATATTATTTAATGTTTAGTTATAACATTATATAAAATTTAATTTTTACAAATTTTATGTAAACGGTTACAAATAAACCGATAATTTCTGAAATACAAACAACACACCATATGACTTCGTTTATTTAGTCCCAATATTTACACCAAAAAAGATAAATAAATAATCATTAGTTGCATTAGTTGTTATCTACGAAAACATTCCAACTCACATGATGGAGTACAATCAATAAAAGTACAATTTCCTCACAAAACCGAAGCCATAACCATGGAAAAAGACGAAGAGTTTGTGCATGGATATTTTGTATTTGTCTCCCAACTCTGTTTTGATAAGGCCAAAGAACATGTCGTAAGTATTAAATAACATCACCTAAGTAACAAAATTAATACCATTCATTCATAGGAGAAGGAAAAGGAACAACAAGCAATATGTGATACTGCAGCCTGGAATGCATTACTCCAACAGTTGCTACAGATTGCATTAGCTGAGAAGAGCTACATGGAAATAGGGTTCTTACAAAATAAGAATAAAGGATTCCTCAGAAAAGATGTATAAATAATCAATAAAGGTAAAATAAGAACATACCATATTAATAACTTATTGTAGAACTCCTTGCAAGCAGTGTATGATACAATCACATTTGATTTAAAAAGAATTGAAGAGCTGTGCAAGGGCAATAATAGCTTTGATAAGAAAATTCAAAATCATTGCCACAATATTGGAGAATTTCTTGCAGTAAGGTCAAAGTTAATGCATTTGTATCCTTTTCTATATTTTCAATACCTAGAATTACTTAGATTTTGATATTTTGCTGTTATTCTTAACTACTAAATACTCTAGCTATGAACAAATCTTTGCAAGTAGCACATCCAAGCCAAAATTTAATGAATTTCTGCAAAACATTGAATTGCTAACACAAAGAAGCATCTTGAAGTTTGCAGATATTAGTTTGACTCCAATAAAGGCTGCCTTCAGCCTGGAGTGTGCTATTCTTGAGCAGTTGTTTCATGCACTGATGGAGTTGCAAAGATTGCAGTTTCTGCCATCTTTGGCACATATTCATGGTGCACATACTAGATTGCAAGCATGGGAGTCAACAAAAATTAAAAATCGTGAGGTAAGGTGATAATTTTACTATTATTTTGTATTGCTTTATATTTGTTGTTAATTTCAGGTAAGAAAACTGGGTTTTATCAAGACAAATTATCTCCCAGCCTTATTCCAATGGCATTTGAATTTCAAAGCTGCTGTGTTGAGTAAGTTTAGTTTGTTTTTCCATGACACATTGTCTTCACAAACTGGCCCCAATGAAATGAGGCAATTGTGTGCCAAGCTGCAGTATGATTATTATAGCAAGTAAGTTATTTTTTTATATTCTTTATTAATATAAAAAAACGCGTTTAACGATCAATTGATTCATCTGTTTGTTTATTGCAGGATGCACCAATTCCAAAAACGGTATGACGCCGGAGCAGTTCTACTCCTTTCCGATTCACAAGTGAGCTGTGACACCACAGCATACGATTGTTTTCCAATCATTGTTTCTTGCCCACCGGTATGCTACGTTTCTTAAAACCGTTATTCCCCAATTAAATGACTAACTTTTTCATCTAGCGGCCATCCTCGCAGATTGAGGTCATTCTCCGGATAATAATGGACCTTCCAGCAGACAATACCCCCTCGGAAGTAATATACAAATACAGTACACAGGAAAAACTGACGTGCATTTACAGCATCGTCGAGCCGAACATCTACCTCATTTGCCTGTTCGACGGCAAGAAAGCGGAGAAAGACGCACACATCGGCACCTTCCTCAATGAAACCTGCCAGAATCTGCGCTGTTCGAAAGTGTTTACGAATTTGAAGGTGCTGTCGAAATAAAATGTACTCAAATGTAAACGTTATCGCAACGTGCGTCTTTTGTTTTCCTGATTGCGTTCAGTAGGCTTTGCATTCACACACATTTTGACGTTTGGGCTGATCAAATAAAAACGGGAGCGGGTAAAGTAAATCGTATTTTCGAAACGTGGCTAAAGTGCAAGAATTACAAGATGATGCGTTTGTGGAAAATTACCCAGTTGCGCTATTACCGCGTGTGGGCGCCGCTCTTGCAGAAAGTCAGCGAGCAGCCATTACCGTCTGAACCGCAAAAGGTTGATACGAAATCAGGTATCTATGCGCGTTTTACAGCGATGAATTGTTATCACGGCAGGTTGCTATAATCAGGTTTTGATTGCAGAGCCGGAAGTTCATTTAACCGAAAATATGGCTACTTTACCACCCAATAAAGTGTCCAGTACTGGGAATATCGTTGCATTGCCGACCGATGGAGGCACCAAGCTTCCCTCCGCCGAAGAGATGCGACGCGCCGCTTCATTCGATGAAGTTCCCGGGCCTGAAATTCTCAAATCTGTTGCGAAGGCATGGAGTTATGTGCCGATTGTTGGAAATCATGTTACTGCACGTACGTTGCAATATGTGTTAAGTGCCGGCAAGATCTTCGGTAAAACCATTGAGGATCTATGCAAATAGGCATTAATTAAGCAAATATACGTCTTTTATAGGAAGCCAGTTGAGCTGGGGAAACAATATGGCGTTTTTTCGCTACTTGCTGAACGAGTATGGTCCCATTGTGCGTCTGCATGGTCCATTCGGCGGAGATGTGGTCATCTTGAGCCGACCTGAGCATGCCACTGCCGTGTTTGAGAGTGACGGGCCCTATCCGGTTCGTTCGAGCTTAGATTGCATCGAAAAATATCGACTTCATCATAGGAAATACAAGAATGCAGGCCCATTTGCAATGTAAGTTAACTTTTGTTTAAATTGTAACAATTGAATATATTTTGTGTTTAGGCATGGTCCAGAATGGGAAGCAATGCGTAAGAGCATTGAGCCCGCACTGCATACGTCCATTGAGCACCAGTGCATGCGGATTTCGAAGACTGCTGACGATTTTCTCGATCGCATCGTCGCAATCCGTAATCAGCAACTCGAGGTGCCGAAAACGTTCCTCACCGAGCTGCAGAAGTGGAGCATTGAGTGCCTCTTTAACATAACGTACAACAAAAGCTTTGGCTTTCTAGATGCGCGAGGTTTGAGCGCCACGTCGGATAATGCTGTTTTGCTCAATGCCGTTACGCAAGCAACGCACGCAATCAAACGCTGCGAGTTTGGCTTCCATATCTGGAGACTGATAGAGACGCCCGCGTGGAAGAAGTTGGTACAGCACTGCGAGACGGTTGATCATATACTCGGCTCCAACCTGCGCAAATCACAGCAGGCGTTGAAGGATAAGCAGACGAAAGGCATGGTTCTCGAGGACAAGGATATATGCCTGATTGACTACTTTCTGCTAAAGGAATCCTTGAGCAGCGATGATATTCTCACTGTGTTGCTGGATATGGTTTTGCTCGGCGTGCACATGACTGCGTACAGCGCTGGCTTCCTGATGTATCACTTGGCGAAGAACCAGCGTGCGCAATTCAAGCTCTACAACGAGCTGAAGACATTGCCGGAGACACTGACTCGCGAGAATCTCAAATCGTTGACTTATCTGAAAGCATGTTTCTATGAAAGTTTACGTTTGAAGCCCCCCATGCCCATTTTAAATCGAATATTAAACAAGGACGTTACTATTTATGGTTATAAAATTCCTAAAGGTGAAACCACACTCATCTATTTACTGGCAATTGCGTATAAATTCAATGTATTTCAGGAACGTTTGTGCTGATTGCAACAAACCTCTCTAGTTTACGCGAAGAGCACTTTGAAGATCCGCTCAAATACAAGCCGGAGCGCTGGATTGGAGTGGATAGCAATAAGGAAATGAGTAGCTTTGCAACCATACCATTTGGGCACGGACCGAAGAATTGCTTTGCCCAGGAGTTGGCAGAGACACAAATTTACTATCTTATTGCCAAGGTAAGTGCCGTGGTTATGGAAGATATTGATGTTGATTAATAACCTATGTTTCTAGCTTGTACGAAAATATCGCATCGAGTACCACTATGGCGATATCGAAAGCAATAACAAGTTGCTCTCATCGCCAAGTCGTCCATTCAAGTTCCGCTTTGTTGAGCGAAACTAGTTTTGCGTTAAACTGTAATAAAATTCGTGTTAGTTTTCTACGTAATCGTTAATTTCTCATCCAAATGCAATGTAACAACATTACTTACTGTGAGATATATAAAATTTCTTATTTACACTGAATATTATATTTCACCAAAATAAGCGGTAAATTATAAATGTTTCCCTCGCGAGGGAAATGGGGGGGCCATTGAGCATTTACGTGATACAATAGTTTGATTAATCCGAGTAGGCTGCTTGTAAAAGCAATTATTAGTACAAAAAATACGTCTCCTGACATGAAGGTAGACTATAAACTAGGTCGTAATAAATATATTACTTACATTTGCTTACATAACTAGGGCTATATTAGATATTTACGTGTTGATATACATATAAAAAATTGAAAGGAAATGTAAATATCTCACTGGTCGCTTTGCCTCTTTCAGTCGTCTTATCTTAAACGATACTTTTCTCAATCAGGGAAAAGCAAAGAAAAACTAGTAACGTCACAATAAATTAGATTCAGCTGCAGTGGCACACTTCCCCGATGGGAAGTTTGACGCAATTGTAGATTACATGTAGATGTATCAAAAAATACGAGATCATGAATGCGCGCGTGACGACACGTTTTGTTTGCTCCCAATTAAAAGCGTGTCATAACTCATATTTTGGCATGGATAAAGCAGTCTTTTTCAGTCATATATAGTTCGTTTGGTTGCTCGTTGAAAGAAAAACGGGCTATTTCTTAATCGAGCTGCGCATATTTGGGAACAACACCCTTAGTTATCCAGAATTCGCAATGCGAGTAGTTTTGCGCCGGCATCACATCCTGTTCAACAATGGACACTTTGGTGTGCACTTCAGACGAAATTTTACCGTGCCACACAAAGTGGTAGAAAAGTTGCTGAATCGCCGAAAAATATCGGCGTTGTTCGGGAGTTTTGGGCTCGTAGCGCCCCAAAATGGCATCCACATCGGAATCGACATCGCTGATGTTTTGCTCACCACGCATCTGCGTCACCACGTAGAATGTTGAATTTGGCATTTGGGTGGAAATTGCAAAGAGAGGGCAAACGGTACGAATATCTGAAACCATTTGGCTGAGTCCTTTGTATGTTTTCGGGTACAGTGCGAGGGCTTCCTCAGCCAGATTCAAGTTGCCTAAAATTGATGATCGAACGTGATGGGCGACAAGATCCTCCGTCCATTCTTTGTTTTTGTTTAGTAGTTTAGTATTCGCAGCGGCATGCGCTGTACTACCCAAGATGAGCTTCACCGGCAAGCCTTCCTCACTCGCCCAAATCGTAGCAGGATGCTCTTGAAGAATTTTACCATCCACCACCAGCCATTCGTGTTTCTTTGTAGGATCTTCATCTTTAGCGGGAAGATCCGGTGGTGCCTGCCGCCATGTATCCTCCACAGCCTTCATGAGATCAGCAGCGTCTGCATTGCGCAAACACTCAACATTCTTGCAGTTTACTGCAGCCAGATAGCTTTCGTTTTCCTTCTCAGCATCAGCGAGCAGTTTGCTTGGGTATTGCGCACCACCTGAAGTTGCCCATGCTCTGGCAAACAGTTTATCCGCTTTCTTGATGGTCGCGAGCGCCGTAACCAATGTGGCACCCGCCCGATGGCCGAATAATGTCACTTGCTTGGGATCGCCACCGAAGTGCGCAATATTTAACTGGATCCAGCGCAGCGCTTCGATGATATCACTCAAACCGTAGTTGCCACTTGTATAGGGATACACATCCTTACTTAGGATATCGAGAGCCATGAATCCCAGTGCGCCCATTCGGAAATTCGGTCGTACGAAGAGCACATCACGAGAGCGGGCATACCTAGCCGAGGGGCGCATCTTACCGGGAGATCCACCGTTCAAACTTTCGGTGCCAATCAGAACGATGACGGGCAGCGGTGATTCGTAGCGCACGTATGGCGTTACCACATCAATTGTGAGACAATCCTCGGCTCCGGTGAGCGTACCGTTGCTGTGGATCTGCAGACACGTTTCGGTTGCATTGTGCGCATTCAGTGTACCATTCCAACAATATTCGATATTGTTCAACGGTTGCGCCGGTTTAAAACGCAAATCGCCGAGAGGCGATCGTGCGTAGGGTATGCCTCGGAAGGCTACAGCCCCATCATCCAGCACGCCCTCGACTAATCCGCAGCTAGTGACCGCTGCCACGTACATACCGTCACGAATCGGAGGGCCGTAGACGCGCTTACCGCTCGGGATGATTATCGCCAGGATGATGATGAAGAATAAGGTGAATGCAAGCAGCGCGCTGATTGCCACCCGATACACTTTGACTTTCTGTCGGCACGTTGCTTTGTCCTCATCTTGTCGCTCCAAATCTGTATCCTTGTCACCTTTATCGTCCAGCGGAATAGTTTTCATGTCATCAGGCTTAGCATCCGCCGTTTTATCATTATCGTCAAGGGTTTCCATTGAAGCTAACCCAGCTTTAGTTGGATTCGCCAAATTTTGTTCCGGTTCTTTCTTAATCCATGGTAGAACCGACGTGCACAATTTACTCATCTTCGTTTTGAAATTACCCGCTGGTTCCACTGGTTTCTCATCTAATAAACATAATACTCAATAAATATTATCAATTAAGCATATATCAATTTACCTTCTTCATTTACAAGCTTTGATTTCCTGAATGGATTTGGCAATTTAATCCTTGCTGGTTGTTCCTCCTGCTCAACAAGTTCGGTATCCTCTCCAGCTTCCTCATCGGCATCCTTACCAAGAAAGAAAGAAAACAAAAACAATAAAATAATATTCTATTTACAAAATATAAGTGAGTTTACTTACTTTGCACTTTTCTTTAGATTTGCTTCGTGTGAAAAAGCCAGGGAGTTGAATGGCTCCAGTTGGAATCTTTTTCGGCTTCACCTCTTTGTCTTTCATGTCGTCTATTTTAATTTTGCCTGTTGCTTCAGCCTCTTTCTCGTTGCTCTTATCTTTTTCATTTTCGGTAGCGTCATCAGCTTTGCTAATATTGTCGTGCGCTTTGTTCTCTTCGTTTAGCTTCTTTTCGCGCTCTTCAAGCTCGATGTCTTTCTTATCGTCATTCGGAGAACTCATCGTGATCTATTTTCAAAAAAATAAAATAAGACATTTAATTTCAAAACTAGTGACGATAAGAATTGTAGCGTTGTGGTTGGTTGAATTTTCCAAGAATTCTCGACGATTCTCCACGAATTAGTATTGATTTTTATAAAATTTGGAATGCGTGCGTTCACACCGAATTTGTTACGTACGTAAGTTGCTAGTAGGCGTTTTGACGTCTCATTCATATACAAATAAACAACACGCTACACACAACTCAAGTTCGGTTTAAACGCTGTCTTATAGGATGACGCCCATTTGGCGGAGCAACTATAACCTTAAAACGTCAAACGACTGTTAACAGTTATAACGAAGTGTTAACAACAGCCTCTAAAACTATAAACTTTTGTTCAAATTATGTGCGCAGTCCATACTTTGTATGATCTATATCCTTTAGCTTGTGTCAAGTTAAACAAAAGGGAAAAAAAAACGTTGTACACAACTCTACTAATCAAGATTTGCACTTCGTTCCGTGATTTATAGTACTCACGATACAAAGTACGGTTGGTACAAAGTTTTTCGAGACAGCTAGTGTACAATAAAATCAAATTCACTACTAAATCAAAGAAACATAAATTTTCATCTTGATGTGGGATCAAAGATCATTTATATAAAAAGAAAGCAAAAGGGCTTTAATTCCGAGGTCGTTTTTGTATAGCGGAGACGTTGATTTAATTCAATTAGAACACAATATTCAACCCTAAAGAGAGCAGTAGTTGAGCGTGAACGAGACGTTTGTCATTTTATGCGTTTTTCATCACGGCGCGTCAGCGCGATATACTCATCATGCAAAAATAAGAAAAAAGCTAGAGACGAATATAAAATGTGCAACAATTTTAGCTACATATCGAATACCGTGTCGGTGTCCTACCGCACATCCTCTGGCGTACATCCCGTTTCGTATGCGCGATGCGCCAAAGATGCACCCAACATCTGCCGCTCGTTGTTCAAGAAATTCGAAGGGGAAAAAAACGCAATCGGATTCTAAATTTACTCCACACCGCAAAGCGACTTAAACACACTTATAAGCATTTTATTACATTCTCTTTTGTTTTGAGTGGTCCGTAACGGTTTTCGGTGTTTTTTACATATGCACCCCGAGTGTATGAACACAATAGCGGCGAGACAAAGCTATAGCGGCATACGTGCAATGCGAGGCTTATCGATTTTCGTTGCGTTTCGAGCGCGTAAATGCGCGGCTGATGCAAATTTACAAATATTCCGTGGTAGAAAAAAGATGCGGGTGTGATATGTGATATGGAATGCACTTACCTCCGTGCGGTGATGTACATCAGCTATATATGTGTGACCTTCGGTGAAAGGCCGCGGCGGAACGTTGGCGATGCGCTGCACAACGCACTGCAGCGGGTTTGTGTGTGTCACGCGACTGAAATTGATGCCAACTGAAGTACTGAAGAGCAGAGCAGAGCGTCGAAGAAGGAGCGCGTCGGGCGAATGCCAGAAACACGCTTGCGGTCGGGCGCGGACGAATCACAACACAGCTCGCAAGCGTGTGGAGAAATTGCGCCCTGTGTCACAAACCCCAACCCCCAACACCCCTAAAAGCCTAAAACGGTTCCAATGATAGATATTAACGGTAATTTGTAAGGCTTCTTACGGTAAACAAAAAAAACGTTATTTATACAAAGTACACTACTTGTAATAAAATTCCTTCTATGTAAATTATATCAATTGTTTTAAAAGTGTAATAATTACTTATTATTTTAGTAATTATATCTTATTTGTATAACTATAAAAGCTAAATTATTTATATTTGAAAATTTAAACATTAAAATTGAATTCAAAAATTGAGAAAATTAAAAAAACTGTTGTTAACTATGTGTGAATTAAAATTGCACCATAATTAGTATGTTAATTGTACATCTTTACACCATAAAATGCGACATTACATACAGTACTCTCATCTTTTAGTCAAAAATATCTACCCTGCCATTCGGCTTCCCTTGGCTTGACTAATAGATTTTATTATACACAGTGTTCACACTGTCGTACAATCAAGTTATTTATTTATTTTTTAGATATTATTTTGTATTTATAGCAGTGTAAGATGCAAATTATAAACATCACAGGTATACTTGTAAATTCATATATAACACACAATAAACAAAAACTTCAAAAAATAAATAAAAAACGATGTTAATTTTACGCCAATGTGAACACCGTGTATGTGCAAATCCATCAGCCTAGCCGAGATAAGCCGAATGGAAAGTAGTAGGGCAGGGCAGATTTTTTTGGCTAAAAGATGAGAGTACTGCAAAAAATATGCAATGTTGCATCTTAAACGACAAAAATAGATTTTTCTATTTCTTAATTTACACATATACACATTCAATTTAATTCAATGGCCCTACAGCCCAATTTTGAGCCTTGGCCTCCCTTAACACATTCACATAACTATAATCTAACTTCTTTTATTTGAAACTTAATTTAAATTACAGTAGTTTATCACAGATGTCGTTACTATGGTTATCTTTAAAAGAAATTAAAGGATACATTTTTACCGTAAAGATTCAAGCCAATGTCTATAATTTTTGTAATAATTGTAAGTATTATAATTATATTTGCAACAAATTTAAAAATATGTCAAATTTTATACAAATATGACAGAAGACTGCACAAGATGTCACTAGGCATTTAAACAAAAATTTTGTGTGTTACTGCATATACCATCTCAATTACTCGCAAATGAATTGAATTTGATAAAATGTAATTATCAAAAATTAATAGAATTCAAGTGTTATGCGTAATAAAACAAATGCATATGCGCAATTGTGTGCCAGTCAGTGTTATTATTCGTGTGCGTGCAGTGTGTGTGTGCCTACCACCAGGAAATGAATCGTTGCCTTGACTAAAAAAGAAGAAAACTGCCAACGATTGCACTTATGTACTTCACTTGTGGTTGCTGTACGAGTGTGTGAGTTTTGCTTCGCATGAAAACACGAGAGAATAATGTGACAGCTCGCACACACACGCGCACATTTATATACAGTTCATGCCGTTCACGCAGATCACACATCTTTGCTCTTAACCTTTCAAAAGAGCATGTCAAGCAGATTGTTTGCGGAGCGGTTCGAATTTTTATTTTAGCCACGAATGATAGTTGAGTGCATCGGGACGAGAAGAGCGACGCGAGTTCAGCCGGAAGCATGGGGAAAGCGAAGAAAGGGCGCAAGGCCAGTAAAGGAGACGATAGGTGAGTGTGTGCAACGTGTGCATTCTAAACGGTATAGATATATTTATATATATTTATGCTCATTTTCATCCTTATGCAGTGAATCAGATATGGAGATAACCACACAAGAAGTTGCTGAGAAGCCAAGCAAGAAGAAGACCAAACCTGTGTAAGTGTTTCGCAGGAAAGTTTTGAAGATTTAAGAAATTACAAATTGAAACAGCTGTTTTGTATATTAATATATTTTTAGGGCTACAATTGCTAGTGACTCTGAAGAAGACGTTTCTGAAAGGGTTGAGAAAGTGCAGAAATCAAAGAAGAAGGATGGCAAGAAGAACGAGAAAAAGGTTGATTCTGATGAGGACAATGATGTGCCAGTCAGCAAGGTAGCAAAGTCT
>JAODGA020014973.1:0-17126 GCA_027574885.2 Drusilla canaliculata | reverse complement strand
TTTTCTTATAATTTTCTGCGTATGTTTGGTAGTTAATCTTTCAAGTAAATTATTGATAAAATTATGTTTTTTAATAAATACAAATTCTGTACAATTTATATAATTTCATTTGGTCGAAATGAAATTGTATTAACTATATTCAATGTTGGGTTATGTTTACTTTTAAATTAGATTTTGCCTTGTCTTAAATCGTACCCAATGAGATTCCTAAGTCCTATTGGTACGCTATGGATGGGCGATATCTTGTTTAATAGAGTATTTACAGCGAATACGTCGGTGAAATCGGATTTGGAAAATATTGAGAATTGCAAAAGTTCTTGCATGTTATGTTCAGAGATAATCGAGCTAGAGCGCTGCTACACTTTGGATGTGCTAGAGTTCCGAAAATAACAAAAATAATCTTTGTGCTAAATGAATACTCATGTGTTATGTAAACAAATTAATAAAAATTACATTTTAATTATTATTGTGATACGACTTAAGAAACCGGTTGCTTGAGTCGTACTGATGGCACTTTTTAAAGGTTTAGACTTTGTTTTGTGATAGCATATAGTAATATGTAATAAGTTTGAAAAAGTGATGAAAGAGGATTAAAAGTTTCGGTTAACAAAAATGAGAAAGGGATTAATCAAAATAATTTAAGGTTCATTGTTTTCAAATCCAACCAGGATTTGACAGAAGCAACTAAATGTAATTGCAAATTATTTCTGTACCGACATGCTGGTAAAGAGAATTGTATTCATTAGTACAATCGGATGAAGCAACAATGGAAAGTGTTATAAAAGAAAGTCTGTAAGGCCTGTCGTATCTCAAAAATAGCAAAATTGATTTTTATGATTCTCTTTTATTGGAGTCGTCTTTGCTAAGGGTAAGATAATTTGTATTAAAATACTTGTTTTTTCACTTCTATGAAATTTGTTTACTTTAGAAAACATTTTTGTTTAAAATATTATAGTTGTTTCGAATAACTCTTTGAATCGCATTTGGCATCGTATTACTATGAAGACGTTTTGCTCGTAATTGAGGTATTTCTTTCGAAAGAGCATCGCATACATCATTATTAATCGTTTGTGTGCGCGCCGAGCGCGCACGCAGATGACAGTTCAATGATCTATTCATCGGCGCGCTTCTTTTCGGGCGCGCCGACGCTATTTTTACGCAAACTAATTACGAAATGATAACAAGTTCAAGTGCATTCGGCGGGCGGTGATCAGCAGACGTGTGGCAAAAAGCCGCCATATTCCCAGCCCACCATATTCCACACTTTTTTGTGCCTGCAACAACTGCGCCATCCACCGTCGCTCATTATTCATTTATTCATTACGGCGAATTTGAAGTCAAAAATCTCGAATCTGGTCTGGCATTACACCCGGCGACAACAATCTCAATTTATGTAAACTCGTAAATTTCGCAATGAATACTGGATTACGCTCCAATGCGGTGTGTTTACGTACTGCGGCGGACAACTATTTTCCCGCGCATTGCCGGCGCGCGCAATAAAAACAATATTTTCGGATGAAGCGTCATAACTCAGCATCACGCGGCAATTTGTCGTGCTATTAGTTTCCGGATTTATCGTTACGCGTGGAGTAGAGTCGCGACAATGCGCAGTACGCGCGGTTTTTGCCACCGCGCGGCGGCCGGCGGCCATTTTTTTTTTCTTCGACCGCCATTTCCGGCCGGACATTTTATTATAGATTGTCATAGAAAATCTATTTTTAAATTATCTCGCTGCGTATGTGTCTTCGCAGCTTTTCAAGGCATTTTGTGTATATAAATTTATGCATGAATATAAATAAGTAAATTAGCTGCCGATCTTGCAGACATTAACGCGTAAATATATCCGGCTGACCCCACAAACTTCGCACCGCCCCGGTAAAAACATACATGTTTTAATACAAATCATCCTATTCTGAACGAAGACAAATCCAACAAATGAAGAATCATAAAAATAGATCCACCCGTTTCTGACTTATGATAGGTGTTACAGACAGGACTTTCTAATTCATAATTTGCTCGGTTGAACTAATGTATAGCATTTTGTACATTCTTCTTTATTTCTTTGGTGTTTTTTTTGCAACTTTTTAAACGTTTTACTTCACACAAACCATCTCCCCAAAATTACGAACCAAACAAAAACATCTAAATTGCTGCAAACGTTCTGATGTGATGCGGCAACAAACATTTTCCGTTCTTCAGTTTTGTTATAGGTTTGATGTGAAACTCACAGTCATGTGGCGTGAATCACAATAACATAAGACATATTTTAAGTATTTTAGGATAGTCAAAAAAAAAACAAACAACTAAGAAAACAATAAATAAAGGACGATATCGTTGGGACTATTGTAGTCACAATTAACGATGCACTTTTGAGGGCTTTGGGATAGGAGAAAACGTGAATAAACTTCGTAAACTCCTCAGCAGGATCATCTGCCGCTTGTGATACGTGCAGATGCGTTGCGTATGGTCAGTCATCGTCGGAGGAGGGGGATGAAAAGCTTTAAAAAAAGCGAAAGAATTTTATTTCCCTTTCCACCACTTTACGATCCCCCTACTATCACCAAGACGACCCGAAGTTTCATCTCAACCGCTCCCTTCCCTCTCCACAACATCCACACAGCAATCGCGGCCCAACTCTCTAATATACGTTTATGGCATCTTGGTTGCAGGCTTGCAAAGGGTGACGGGATGCATAGCCTATTGTGCTTTGTGAAACGCACTATAAATTTACTACTTTAGAGCTTTATGATGAAGGGTCTGAGGGTGCTTGCTAATAAAAAACAAATTCAGCGCGGGGGCCGGTAAAAATCTGACCCTCTGTTGCTGCGCTGTAAATACTGCGGAGCGGCGAGTGGACATTTTCATGCGGAAGCGACGCATCTGGATGTGATCATACATGCGTTCGCTTTCTGATCCAGCAATTTATGGCCAGTGTTATTTCATGCAAATCTAAGTGTTTATAATAGCGGTACTACGCGAGTATATCATGTAACGAATACGCGAATAACTTATTACCAACAAAAAGCAATTTGTACGTTTTTGCCGAACCTGTAGGCATGGCCATAGGTCAACGACCGTTCACCTCTACATCAGAATACGTTTTTTCAAGTTGTTGGCAAAGATATACAAACACACTGTGTAAATTTCTCTAAGAGGCGTAGTAATGGGGTCAATGATCTTCTACTTTTACTCCCGCACCTATAACATATGTTTCTTTAGCGGTCTCTGTCTAATACAAACCCCATCTCTCGTCTTTGATAGAAAACGTACGCTTATCGATGAGGTCAATGACTTCTACTTAGCGTTTCGTTTTTCTCTGGCCAATAGCATTCCGTGTGCCATACATGCCATATGCACAGCACGTGCTATCCCCACCCCGTCGTTGTCGACTTAAAAATTAAACGTTTTCTGTAGTAACAAAAGATAATTAATTTAAGACTCCATAAAAAATCACCGCGGAATAACCATCGTACGAAAAACTACTGCAGGAAAATTTACCGCTAGTAAAATTCACCGAGGGATAAATCAACGAAACGCCCCGTTATATAAACAACTGGTATTATCTAACCTAACTTAACCTAAACGAATCTAACCGAACCTAACTTAACCTAATCATACTTGGAATATTATAATACAGGCAATAGTTGCGTTTCGGTGACTTGTCGTGTGGTGAATTGTTGTTTCGATAAAGTGTCCAGCGGTGATATTTCGTACAATAAACCTAACTTAAGCTAAGGTAATCTAACCGAACCTAACTTAACCTAACTTAATCTGGCTTAACCTAACCTACGCTAACCTAATCTAACCTAACTTAACCTAACCTAACTTAACATAACTTAACTTAAACTAACCTAACTTAACTTAACCTAACTTAACTTAACCTAACCTAACCGCGGTAGTTTTGCATTTAATAATGACAACTTGGATGAGGCAACCTTCAATACCGTAAAATTTTATAAACTTATTTAGCGCCGCGTGCATATTTTTTTTTAGAGAAAATGTAGTTTTCAAATGGAAATATCCGGTTGGAAATATACCATACATCACAGCAGCTGCTTGTTGACATGCAACCTTCTCCACATCGCTTGAGTTTAATCTTGCGGCAACATTAGACGATGTACACGAATTCACACGCGACGCCCACGCGGTCACCGAATCAAAAAAAGCGAAAAAGGAACGTTTGCATAAACAGCCTCATTTGATATGCAAAGTGCGTGCTGTTTACGCCGATACGATCGCCATTAAGGCACTAAATGCACGACGATTTAATTTTTATGATCTTATTTATGTTTGAATAATTTCATGCGTTTTAGCGGCACACGCGCAGTCGCTCACTGTTCGCAGTGCGATAATATGCGATTACGTAAATAATTAAGAAGCGGGCATTAGTAACACCTACCTTACAATGTCGGCGGTCTTTTGTTCTAGATATCCATTAAATTTTACATCGCATTTTACACGTGCAAGATGTTGTCACGATTTTCACGCATATTTCGCGCCTATAGTCACCGCAACACTGCCTATATCACGACTATATTGTTTTCGATGGTTGCTTATCTTAGCGATACCTGCGCAACGTGGGTTCTAGGTTGTGGCTTTTTTTTGTGGAGGTTGGATTCAACTTTCAAAAAACAAACGAAATGTGTTATTTGTACGAAGTTTTGTTCCACGCGGTCGAGTTTTGCATAGATTAGTTTGGTTGTATATGTTTGTATAAAATTATAATATTTTGAAAAATTATATAAATTATAATATGATTTAAGAAGCATTTCCTTTGCCTTTAAAATTCTTTCATAGAAAATGAGCTTAATAAAATACGTCAAGCAAAATTATACACCAATACGTGACAGTTGATTCAGTAAATTATAAAAAAAAGTGATCTCTTCCGATAACCAGTAGCAGTACATTAGACACACTTTGGAAAGAAAGGAAATTTCGTACAGCCTGTGGCATTACATAGGAGATTTTCAACACATTTTTTGAAGAAAAGTAAAAGTAAAAATTGCCTAAGTCGTATCCCTTAAGAAAAGAAAATTGTATAAAACTTAGGATTTATTACATAAATAGAAATTAAATATGTTATCCAAAACTTGTTTTAATATTGTAGTTACTTATTATAACGAAATTAGAATATCTATATGTTTTTCGTAGAAAAGCCGAAATCTTTAAAAAGCGACATCGGTACGACTTGGGCAACATGTTTTTTAAGTCCTACCACCTATAAGCAAATTTGTACCTTCAAATTCGAAGTTCGAAGTTCAAATTCAACTAAGCAACAATAACAATTAAAACGTATCTTTTATGAATCTGTTTACATAACACATAGATATTCATTTAGCACAAATAATTTTTTTGATATTTTGTCAACTCTACCACAGCGTTGCAGCGCTTCAGCTAATATAATTCTGAATATAACATGCAACAACTTTTGCAAATTTCTGTATGTTCTAAATCCGATTTCATCGTATTTGCTGTAAAATTTAAACAAGATATCGCTCATCCATATCGTACTAGTACGACTTTGGAATCACAAATGGGTACGACTTAAGACACGATAAAATCTAATTTAAAAGTAAACATAACCCAACATTGAATACAGTTAATATGACTTCGTTTTGACCTTATATAGCTTTTTCGGCATACTTGAGTCAAAAAATAGAAACACATTCTACATTATATAGTAAGTCATAATTAAAACTTATAAAATTAACAAGTATTAGTTAAGTAATAGTACTTTACGCAACAAGCCAGGAAAGGATATGCAATAGCGACATGTTTTTGGAGTACGAGCGAAGCAAGTACTATAAATTACAGAGCGAAGTGCAAATCTTCATTGGCCGAGTTGTGTAAAACGTCTTTTGCTTAACTCATCCGAAAGATCACTGACACTATTTAGAGTACATAGATTATGCAAAGTACGAACTGCCCACATAATTTGAACAAAAATTTACAATTTTAGAGGCTGTAGTTGACATTTTTTTAATAATTACATTACGCGTCGCATGACGTTTTGAGGTAATAGTTGCATGTCCACCAATTGTTTTTTTTTTATGAGGCAGCGTTCAAACCGAACTTGCGTTGGGCGCAGCGTGTTGTTTATTTGTATTTGAATGAGAGCGTCAAAGCGTCTTCGCATTTCATTTGGATAAATATCAATATCAATTAGTAGACAATCGTTGAGAACCGTGAAGATTTCAACCAATTACAACGCTGCAATTCTTATTCACACTAGTTTTGAAAAACCATTTATTCTGCTTTGTTTTGGATGTTTATCCTTAATAAATAGGCGTTATTACATTGTTTGTTGGAAGCTCTCTTGGCATCCTCTTCCCAACGCCTGTAGTACTACATAAAAACATTTAACAAAGAAACATCTTCAAAATGATATAGTAATTCAATATTAACGGAAATCATATAGTAAAGTTATAAATTGAATTAGTCCTTTATCCTTTATATGTGTCGGCAGGTACGTAGAGAATACAGAATATCATCAAATAAAGTATTCATAGACTTTTCTGGGACGAAAATGGTTGTCTGCTTAAATGTGTAATGCCTAAGCGCCTAAAGCTTAAGCACTTTTCTATCGATCTAATCGAATTGCACACGTATGATAAACCTTACCAAGCAGACGGAACGTGAACCTGAACGTGCGTGCCTTACTAATGTGCTTGATTTCCATTTGCAATTTGTCTTTCGAAAGCCACCATTCGTAGATTCGGCGCATCCACCGTTTGTCTTCTACCGCCAATAAAAGAACTCTATAAAATACTACCAAATGCATTACAACGTCAATTATATTTGAATATGCTTCAAAGTATCCCTGAGAAAACTTTCTTGTTGCAAATTTATATTAGTACAACATATTTATTAGTATGTTCATGAACGTTTGGCTTGAAAAAAACATTGAAAAAAGCATTAGAAGTGCAGTTTGTTGGCGAATCAAACGGATGACCTTTTAAATCGCGTTCGCGCAGAATGTTTATTGTGCGCTGCGGGCACAACAAACGATCAAGCGAGGAAAAAACGCACACGCACATCAAAATGTGCGCGCACTCCGCCGGTATCTGATACGTATTTAAAACGATTTCTTCCTTTTGCAAGGAGGCGCACCAGCGCACCGGCGACGGACATCGACGTCTTGCAGTAGCCGCGCAGCCTACCGGAATTGATTTATTATCATCGTGCACACACGCACACACACGAAATTACCCACGATGGCCTGCTACGACATGTCGTTTCGCAACGCGGACTTGGGACCGGAGCATCCGAGGAATTTAATACCGGAATTGTGCAGGCAGTTCTACAATCTCGGATGGGTAACCGGCACCGGTAGGTCCACGCACGCTTATTTTAATAAACCCTCTTCTAAATCACCAAAATAGATCGTATTATCATAATTTCTCCATGCTCGCTACATTACACCGCACGTCATTACCACGTTAATGAACTATCTTTATTCTAATGAACTAATATTTATTTGGATACTGCACGATCTTGAGGTACCTCTCTAGAACCTGGTATTACCAAAGGAATGTTTTAATTGCCATTCAACAAGATGGGACATTTTAATTTATGCTCAATGATATAAAGATGAGATTATAAAGCTACACATTTTTGATACGTTTTACTGTCACACTTCATTAATTTATAAAATAGTACTTTACGCAACGAGGCAGGTAACGATTTGTGCCAGCGACGTGTGTTTGAAGCAGGCGCGGCTTGTCCATGAGCGTTCTAGATATTTCGAAAACTAACGTGTAACTTTGTTTGAAACTTTCAGAATATGTTCTTAGATAGTTAACACAAATCTCCTAAAAATTTGAGCTCTTAGATGAAAATAGTTTCCGAGATATTCACACTCCAAGTTGACTTAAGAAATTTAGTGGTGTGTCGTACAGCGTTTAGGTTAGGATATCTCAAAAACCTACCAGTAACTTTGTTTGAAACTCTCAGAATATGTTCTCAGATAGTTAACACACTTCCCCTAAAATGTGTAGCTCTTAGATAGAAATGGTTTTCTAGATTTTCACACTCAGAGTTGACTAATGACATATTTTGGCGAAAAATTGGTAGACTGACCAGAAAATTTTCCTAAACCGTTTCCATATTTTTAATTCTAGAAAATAACTAAATTAAAAGTAATTAAAAGTACTAAATTAAAATTTTCAAAAGGCGGTGGAATAAGCATTCGTCACGAGGACAAAATCTACATCGCGCCATCCGGTGTCCAGAAGGAGCGCATTCTTCCTGACGAGATTTTCGTTCAGGACATCAACGGCGTTGACCTGGAACTACCGCCGCAGGAAAAGTGCCTCAAGAAGAGCGCCTGCACGCCGCTGTTTATGACCGCATATTTGAAACGCAACGCTGGCGCTGTGATTCATACCCATTCTAAAGGTAACCGCTTTTTGCGAACCCCATTTTTAAAGCCGGTAATAACTCGAATGTTTTCCAGCTGCCTTGCTGGCAACAATGGTGTTCCCCGGCACCGAATTCAGCTGCACCCACTTGGAGATGATTAAAGGCATTCGCAACACCAAGCTGGGGAGGAACTACAACTACAACGAGGAGCTAATTGTTCCCATTATTGAAAACACTCCCTTCGAACCGGATCTGACGGATAGTTTGTCGGCGTGCATTGAGGCGTATCCGGAGACGAACGCGGTCTTAGTTCGTCGACATGGCGTACGTCCGGATTTGGTAATTTGATGGGTAACTGATAAGGAATTTGGGATTTCAGGTTTACGTTTGGGGAGACAACTGGCGTCATGCGAAAACAATGACGGAGTGCTACGACTATCTCTTCGACACTGTTATCAGCCTCAAGCAACTTGGCATCGGCTCCCATCTCACTCCCGACCAATACGAGCTCAAGTACCAACAAAAGAAGCCCCCCATGTAAACGACCCCGAGGAAGTCGCACGTTTTGTAAACACATTTTATTCGTCTATGATGGGATTGCAACATCCGCGGAATTTCAACATCCCTGGATATTATTCATATTTCTATTTGTAATATCTTATTGTAATATCAAATACATCGCTGAATCAAATAAATCGCAATACGGCGAGGAGTTCGTGATGGAGTACAATCGCAAATAGAAAAATACATGACATTACAGACGATGCTTAGTAACACAGCAAATCGAGATCGCTACGATCTCCCGAAAAATGGTTCCTTAGGATATTTACATCGCCGCGTACAGAACACAAAACGCATATCGTTGAAAGAAAAAGAAAAAAAACTCTCACTAAATTCCCTATCGTCAACCCAAGCGTTGGAAACGTAGAAAGCGAGTGTGTTTTAGTTTCTGCCGGTGACAATTGTTTTTGGTACCGTTTTAAAATGTTAGTTCTTAGCTTAGTTAAGAATATTTAAGTTTAGCGTAGACCTACGCTTAGTTCGCAAAAAAAACTGAGCATACTAAAAAATAAATATGATAACGTGGACTTTAAATGCAGAATTAAGCAGTTTTTCCTCTGCAACTGCAAAAAATGCAATTAAAAACGCTGCCAATGCAACACAAGCCAATCAAGTGGTGAAAGCATATTATAAAAATATAGAATCTAACAAACTATGTACAAAAATTTAACAATTTCCTCTGAATGAAGTTAACACTGAAGATAATCCGGTTTCCGGCATGGTGGAAACATTCGGGTAAAATGCAAATGTTGCCTAGTTCGCATCCGTTGAGAATTTCAATACAATGGTCATGCAGGTGCTTAGAAGACGCCCAGGTTTGATGTTTTCTCATAGAAGAGCATGTACGCGGTGCTTTGGAGTACTTCATCCATGCTCACCTCGCGGATTTCCACGTCAGATGTGTAGAACCACCTGCGGAATGAATAACGTTAGTTTTACCTAGATATAATTTAATTTTTTACACAATTGCATAGCATGAAAAGAAGTGTTCAAAATTTCATGCAATCCTGAACTAGCGTAAACAAGCTTCAACTAACCTGCACTTTGCTGAACTAGTCTGAACAAAGCTGTGTTAACCTGAACAGGCGCCCAAATAAGTCAGAACTAGTCTGAACCCATCTGAACAAATATGAATAAGGCAGAACTGGTCTGAAAGTCACTGAACTAGCATGAACAAGTTTCAACTAACCTGCACTTTGCCAAACTAGTCTAAACAAGCCTGTGCTAGCCTGAACAGGCCCAAATAAATCAGAACTAGCCTGTGACTTAACTGAACTGGACTGAACAATCCTGAATAAGGCAGAACTCGCCTGAACTTCCCTGAATTAGCATGAACAAGCTTCAACTAACCTGAAACTTGCTGAACTAATCTGAACGTACCGGTGCTAGCCTAAACAGGCCGAAATAAGTCAGAACTAGCCTGAACTTAACTGAGTTAGACTGAACCCAGCTGAACAAGTCTGCATAAAACAGAACTAGCCTTAACTTCACTGAACTAGCATGAACAAGTTTTAACTAATCTGAATTTGCCTAAACTAGTCAGAACTAGCCTGAACTTCATTAAACTAGGCTGAACCAACCTGAACAAGTCTTACCTAGGAATAATAGATTATTTTTACACAATTAAACAGCGTGAAATGAAAGTTTGAGCGTGAATTCTTAATTTCTTAGTAAATAAAAATTTAAAAATTACTTAGATGTTTGATTGCCACGACGATAGGTAACGAAGTGTCCGGAATACGCATCGCCGGTGTGCACGACGACGGCAGCGAGCTGATACACGTTGCGCCACTCCTTGCCCATGTCGCTGAGCGATCCGGCGTTCCATGAGTGCGGCATGCTGTTTGAGAGCGGCGAACCACCCTCGCTGGTGCTCATATAGAGGTTGGTGGACACGCGGCGCTGGTACTGCGCCTGAATGAACGTGTATGCGGCGAGCGACAAGCGCATCGGGAACTGAACGTAGTCCTGCCGCTTTGCAATGCCACTGCCCTGCCACGTGTTGCGCGAAATGTGCAGGCACAAACACTGTGGCAACTAGAAAACAATTACGCATACTGATAAATTGATTACAGATTAGAATATAGATTGGAATCAACATGACAAAAGATCCCAAACCATTGATTGTGATTTGTTAATATTAATATAATAAGTTATTTTATTATATTCCATGCATGATTATTGAAAAATATTGAGAAATAGTTTGTTATACTGTTTTCAAGCATTTTAGATAGCATTACTGCATTTTCAAAAACATAATGACCATTTTTCAGCAGGTACAATTGTAGGCCTACATGTATGATTAAACTTTCATGCATAAGTTAGCTTCCATATAATGTAAACTCATGAATAATATTATAGGTTATTAAAAATGTCTTGGGTAACTAATTATAGGTGGGTTGGGTTATAGCTAGTAAACTCACCTTCCCAAAATTGAGTATTTTAATCTGTTTTGATAGGACAGGTGGATCTGAAGGCGAACGATCCCGATTACAATGTTCACATTGCACATCTGGAATCATCTCTGGCGTGACAAAGTTCGTGAGCAGCTGGTGCAGCTTATGGCGGCCGTAACCAAGGTCGCCCATGCCCGAAGGCAACGCCAGCGACAAACTCTCAAATTTGTCGTAGCGTACGCTAGACTAAAGAAGAAAACAACACATCAAGCATATCACTAAATAATAGCGAGACGAATACGTACTTTGTGGCCGCATTCAGTGCACCGCAACTGGCTGGTGAGCGTACCGCTGAAGGGATGCGAGAGCGGTTGCGGCGGCGGACCGGCGATCTGCAGGCTGCGACACGAGCGCGAGATCCAGCGATAGCGGTGGCCGCCGATGAAGTTCAGACTCAGCGGGCGGCCGATGTCGTTCAGCGACATGATGCTGCCGCGCGGGTCGTAGTCCGACGGCGCCGGACTCACCGATCGCTCGTCGGAGGGCGTCATCAACAGGTCGTGCAGGCCTAGTGCATCTGACAGGCAGCCGGACTAAAAAATAATAATTACCTGAACAGGCTGGAAGTAGCAAAGAAAATAACATAAACATGACTCAATTAGACTAAACTAGTCTGAACCAGCTAACTAAACTGCACTGAAAACGCTTAGGGTAGTACACTAGTCTGAACTAGCCTGAACAAGCTTCAACTAACCTGAACTCAGTCTGAACAAGCCTGTGTTTGACTGAGCTAGCCTGAACAGACCTGAATAAGCTAGAACTAGCCTGAATTTCACTGAACTAGCCTGAACAAGCTGCAACTAACCTGAACTTTAGTGAGCTAGTCTGAACAAGCCTGTGCTATACCGTGCTACCAGGCTGAACAGGTCTAAATTAGTTATAACTAGCTGGAACCTAACTGAGCAAAACTGAACCCATCTGAACAAGACTGAATAAGCCAGAACTAGTCTGAACTTCGCTAAATTAACCTGAACTAGCCTGAACAAGCTTGAACTAACCTGAAATATGCAGAACCAGTCTGGACAGTCCTGTGCTACACTGAACTAGCCTGAACAGACATGAATAAGCCAGAACTAGCCTGAACTAGACTGAACCTATCTGAACAAGCCAAAACTAACCTGAACCTCACTCAACTAGCCTAAAATAGCTTCAACAAACCTAAACTTTGGTGAACTAGTCTGAACAAGTATGTGCTATACTGGGCTAGACTGAATAAGCCAGAACTAACCTAAATCTTAACTGAACTAAACTGATCCCCTCTCTGAACAAGCCTGAATAAGCCTGAACTAGCATGAACTTCATTGAATTAGCCTGAATATTACTTCTATTTTTACAAGATGAAATTCCTCTTCTAAAATATACATCAGCAATTTAAAATTCAAGTTGTTCATGCAGTAACAAGAATAATATTCATTCTAAACAATCTTGACAACCAAATACTTTCAAGATTTGCTTACTTTTCTCATCAGTTTGGAGCTTTCTTCATCTAATGTAGTCAAAATCACATTCAGCAACTCATGTGCATCTTGCTCCCCAGAGGGTATCACCCAACCCAGCCTCTTTAAAGCATTGATAACTGCAGCAGGTGCATATGTCTCCTGCATAGACTTGTGTGTCCCATTAACAACTACAACAAACAACATTTGATAACAAGTTAGTAGATATGTTTTAAGAAGTACAGAACATATTAGATATATGAGAATGGGTTACACTTGATGAAAATAGAGTGCTAATACCTGAGAGAACAGTTGAGAGCGTCGACCGTAAGCTGGTTTCCTTCACGAGGCGATCCTGCTCCAGCCACGCGATGAACTGCGGGCAGGCGGCAAGCGCATGCAGCACCGCGTTCAGGAAGCACGTCTTGCCCAGGTTGACGAGCCCGGCGAGCCGGCCGCGCCCGCTGTGCCCCGTCGACGGGCCCCAGAAGACGAACGCGCCGACGACGGCGGCGGCCGTCAGCCCCGCCGCCACCAGCAGTCGCTCGTTCTCCATCGCTCCGCCCACCTCCGCGCCTCTCGACGACGACGACAACAACACCACCACCGCCGACGCAGTGCTCAGGCTCGCATGCCTGAGTGGAGCGCACTCACCTCGGGCCGGCGCTCGTCGGCTGCTCGCATAACCTCGCCGCAGCGCAGCGCAGAGCACGTAGCCCCCAAGTCGCCACCGAGTGGGCGCCGCTGGAACACCGCCTGGATGCACGCGCGCACACACGCCGCGACGACGCAAACACGAAAATTTTGACTCCACGCACCAGGCACCAGAACCTCGAGCAGACGGCGGCACGCCGTCAATTTTGCGCGTGTTGATCACGATTTAACTGACATTCTGCGCCGTTCGTGCTTTATTGCAGCTGTATGGCCGGCAACAATTGGATGCGAATAATGCGCACGCGCTGCGCTTTCTCAAATTAGCTGAAAATTTCAATAAACACTATTCAGACAAACATTAAAAACGCTTAAAAACTATTCAACTTACGATATTACAAAAGAATAAAACAATATTTATCAATTATTGCATAAGAAAATGCAATTTTAACAGACAATTTTGTTTGAAACCGTGACAAGGTTCACCATTGGTGGACATCAAACTCGGCAATCTCAACTCGGCTTTACAAATGTTGTCTTAAAAAAACAAAAACATCAATAAACAATAATTATAATAAAAAATATTAATATTACTAACTATAAACGTATAAAATAAAACTTAACACTAACTTTAAAAATTAATAACATCACTAAACCAATGTCACCACAATAGAGCTACCCTCAACAGGCTTGAATAAGCTAGAACTAGCCTGAACTTTACTGAACCTATCTGAATAAGCCAGAACAGGCCTGAACAAGATTCAACTAACCTAAACTGTCCTGAACTAGTTCGAACAAACCTGTGCTGCACTGAGCTAGGATGAACAGGCCTGAATAAGCCATAACTAGCATGAACTTAACTAAAGTAGACTGAACTCATCGCTGAATCAACCTTAACTTAACTGAACTTTGCTGTGCTAGTATTAACAAGCCTGTGCTAGATTGCTATCCTAAACAGGCATGAATTAACCAGAATTTTACTATACCTGTCTAAACTAGCCTGAATAAACCATAGCTAGCCTGAACTTAACTAAAGTAGACTGTACTCATCTGAACAAACCTAAATAAAGCATAACGAATAAGCCTGAATAAGCTTTAACTAACTTGAACTACTTTGCTGAACTAGTCTAAACGAGCCTGTGCTAAGCTGAGCTAGGTTGAACAGACCTGAATAAGGCAGAGCTATCCTGAACTTAACTAAATTAGACTGAACCCATGTGAACAAGACTGAAGAAGCCAGAACTAGCCTGAACCTCGCTCAACTAGCCCAAACCAGCTTCAACTAACCTGAACTATGCTGAATTAGTCTGAACAAGTGTGTGTTATACTGGGCTAGACTGAATGAGCCATAACTAGCTTAAACTTAGCTTAAAACTAATCAACTTATTCGATTATAAAAGAATAAACCAATATTTATTATTTATTGCATAGGAAAATAGGATTTTCACCGACAATTTTGTTTGAAATTCGGACGACATCAAACTTTATGTTTGCCGAATCATAACTTGACTTTACAAAGTTACAAAAAAAAAATTATGATTTATACAAACATTAAAAATAAATCACACTACAATAGTTTGATACTTAA
This sequence comes from Drusilla canaliculata, assembly GCA_027574885.2. Lineage (NCBI taxonomy): Eukaryota > Metazoa > Arthropoda > Insecta > Coleoptera > Staphylinidae > Drusilla > Drusilla canaliculata. The sequence continues at coordinate 2,073 of JAODGA020014973.1, read as the reverse complement.
ACATTAATATTTACTAAACTTTATTTTAAACGTATAAAAAAATATTTAACATCAATTTCAAAATATTAATAACATAATCAAACTAATGTCACCAAAATAAACAAATATTTAAAAATCGGTACTCAAATTGATATAAAACAAAAAAAGAAGAAAACTGGGCTACATTTTCTAATAACACATAATCATATTTATAGTTTTTAAACCAATAATTTCATAAATTTGTATTAAACTGAATTACCCTCTGCTAATTTCCAACTCGCCGAGTTGCACCCAACGAAATGGTTACAAATTTCTCAATTTTCAAACGTCAAACACAAAACTGCACAAAACATAACCTACCAAAACATTAATTCGCATAAACACAAACATTTTCAAATATTGCCTTTAAAATTACTGCGGAATGGACACAATATCGCCAGAGAAAAGTATTTTTAGTTTATTAACAAAGCTGTGTGAGCATGAACTCTCGCGTACGAATAAAATCAACTCCAAGCACACTAAACGACTTCGTTCGAAGATCTACCAGACAATTTTGTTCCCAAAAACACAGATAACGGGTAAATTCTCAAACTACTCTTGACTATAGATAAATAAGCATTAGTTAGAAATGTTTATTGATGATATAAACACGTTTGCAGATCCATATTGGCATGCAAATTGCACTTCTGTTGAGATACAGTATCTTACATGGCAGTTACACCTGCAATATACATTCAAAAAGCCTAATATTGGCAGACAGGTCAATGACCTATATCAGACAATAAGTAATTCAAGTCTGGGTGCAAATACTGAAGATGTTTTAAAGTTTCTGCTGCTTTTGCGTCGCCCGCCTGAGATAACTGTAATTATTGATAATTATATATATATATATATATTTTTAATTCAATATGGGTAATTTTAGAAGGAGAATGATTCAGTTACATATTTCACTGACAGTCAATATCGTTTCTTCACACAAGCTGACTTCCAACTTGGTGCAGTTTCTCAGCTTTCTGATAAGTTCTCCGAACGTGGTCTCGACTTAAATCTGCGTTATAGTCAGTACTTTATAGATGATACCGACTCGGGAATGAGTGTTTTCAGTTCAACGAATGCCTCATCTTTCACCTCAAACACGTCACATTCAATGTCACCATTTTCGCTAACATTTGAGAGTGATAGTCGGCCGATCTTGGAGAATTCAAAGCTTGGCGTGTGGGACACAGTCTCAAAGCTGAAGTTCACAGACCAAGGCAGTTGGCATGCACTGGGTGATCATCGACCCTCGTCTGAGAAACCCTTTTTCTCTGAGCTCAGCACACCACAAGCTTTTGCATTGATTGAACAGGCTTCTAAAGACTTGGAGGAGAAACATTCAATTGTTAAGCTTCTTTCCAAGGAGGAATGTATGCGGCATTTGCAGTGTCTTGTTGGTAAGATTGAGATTCAACAAGGGACACAGTTTATCTGAATGAATTTAATTTTAGTTGGTATTGCATCCTCAACATTTCAAGCCAAGGAAGATTACTTTGTCATAAGCCCAAATGTGACTTTCAAAGGAATCACACAGAATGCGTTGAAAGCATGCACAACTATTCTTATAAAATGTGGAAGTTGTTACAAGGTGTTGTATGACTTGGTGCAGAAAGTATCAAAATCTTATGATGTTTTCCGATATGGCCATATTTATTTGGTAAGTTTTTCATTTTTGTTGCTTTTTAATGAAGTTTTTGCTGATAAAAGTTTGCCCTGACTCACCACTTTCCATTTGGCTTACAAGTATGCCTTTGATGTTTATAATTCACATTTCACACAGCTTTATATACAAAATATTGCCCCAGGAATGAATGAATTACTCTGTTGATTGTATGCTAGTGTGAACACTGTGTATGTTCAAATCTATTAGCCAAGCCAAATGTAAAGTGGTGATTTTTTTGACTAAAAGATGGAAGTACTGCATGAGATATATCATGTTGCATCTTAAGGGGGTATCCCACTTTGAACGTACAAGAGAAAGATCATTTTTGAGAATTATTTCCGGTAATACTAAACAAGGGAACGGGAAATCTTTTACATGGCCCTATTCAGCGTCTA
>JAODGA020014950.1:0-12573 GCA_027574885.2 Drusilla canaliculata | reverse complement strand
ATCAAAATTAGGATAATTTTAAAATTAAAATTGACAAATTATATGAGGTATGGTGTAATTAGAAAGCAAATGTGGAGTTATATTTAGTCTTGATATTTTCGATAATCTCACGGTGACCTTAAAGGTAAGAGGTCAGGTCACTTTGAAATTTCAAAATAAAATAAATCCCGGATAAAACCGGGTTTTTCAGTTAAATGTTAAAAAACATTCACTCTCTTTCTCTTAGATGCAGATGAGCAATATATGTATCTATTACAGTTAACAAAAAAATTCAATTTTTGTGAAGTGGGTTTTTATCATTTTTTTTTATACAATTTTTCCATTATTTTTTTCTCTATACTTTTCTTAAAATTTTCAAATTTGATTAAAACATAGCAATAATATATTAACATGTACTATTTATGCTGAAAACAGGTAGATAAACATAAAAGTTATTAACAAAATTTAAAAAATCAATGTATTGAAAATGTGCACAATATTAATGTCCATTTTAGACATTTTTTAAGAAATCTTTTTGAAAATAGTGCAAAAATTTCGAATATACATAATTTTTATATTAATTTATACAAAATTCATGCACCCAGAGTCCGCTCGCGGTGAATGTTGGAACTAAAACCTTTACTTTTCAAAAAAATTCTATTTGAAATCAAATAAAATCAAACCGTTGCTGATGTTACCTAATACTATATAAATTATCTATACAAATTTTATTTGACTGTGGCTGACTAGATGCTTCCAAACACCACTATTTCATATCTATTTTTAAATCAGTTTATTTACCTCACATAAAAATCAAACTGCGCACTTCGATTCCTAAAAAAAACGGATCATGCTGACGAACTAAGCGATATTAGCGAATAAATTAGTCGCCTATTGCTCAGTCGGTTGTAATCACTTCAATCATTTCGTAGGGCCAAGTTGAATCTATACGTGCAAACGTAACCTTAAAATTTCCGATCGTGAAGATAGTAAATGTTTGCTGACTTTCCTGCGTTGTGTGCAAATTATTCGATAAAATGGTGTTGACAAAGGAGTACAGAATATGCATGCCTATCAGCGTTCAGGAGGTAAGCGATGGGCAATGTTGCCTCAAGACGTCTCATGTTCGTTGGCATTTTTTTTGTTTTGTGGTAGTACCATGTTGGCCAGCTGTACATGATCGCTAGACACAGCAAGGAGCAATCAGGCGACGGCGAAGGCGTCGAGGTGGTGGAGAATCGACAGTGCGAAGATCCGCAGCACGGTTGCGGCGTGTACACCGAGAAGCGCATTCATCTATCGACGCGTCTACCCTACTGGATCCAGAGTCTACTACCAAAGGTCTTCTACATCACTGAGAAGGCTTGGAATTACTATCCGTACACTATCACTGAGTATAACTGCTCATTCCTGCCACGCTTTTCCATATCGATAAAGACCTGCTACGAGAACAATGCAGGCAGCACAGAAAACGCGTTGAACTTGAGCTCCGAGGAGCTACCAAATCGTCTAGTTGAACACATTGATATTGCCTACGATGAGGTCAGCCCAAAGCACTACAAGGAGGAGGAGGATCCACGCTTCTTCCAGAGCGTGAAGACGAATCGCGGCCCCTTGGTGGAGGGTTGGCGCACGACACAGCAGCCGATAATGTGCTCGTACAAATTGGTGAGCGCCTATTTCGAAGTCTGGGGGCTGCAGACGCGCGTCGAGGAGTTCATCCACACCTGCATCCGCGAGGTGCTGCTCGTCGGGCATCGGCAGGCGTTCGCATGGATCGACGACTGGATCGACATGTCCTATCCGGACGTGCGCAAGTATGAGATGCGCGTGCAGGCCGAGACGAACACGCTGCTGCAGCACGGCGGCGATCCGGAATTGTATGCGGATGCCGTGCGGCCGGAGGCGGCGGTGGAGGTGGGCGCTGGCGGCGACGCTGCCAACACACCAACGGCGGAGGCAGCCAATCCCGAGCCGCGCTCACCGCTGCAGGGATACTTCTCCGGATGGTTCAGTTCGTAGGTGTCTGCAACTGCAGCATGTGTGCGTAAATTCCAAGTACAAAATCGTCGAATCGTCGCTACGAATATGGGTCTGGCGTGTGATGGCCGTAAGCGCTATGTAGAATATGTACAAAGTATGCACGAGCACTTGTACTTAACCAATTTGTTTCACTTTGCTCCAAGACATTGTTATGATTTGTTTGATCTGTGTCTCTGAGTTGAAATTTATTTGTGATGCATTGCTGATTGTTTTGCGCAATAGGAAACATTTTAGTGCAAACAAATTTGTTGTAGTTGAACATAGTCGTCGTGCCTTTCAGGCGGAGTGCAATGATATTCCAAAAACTTTGTTGTAGTGCAGTTGCCACTTTGCCCCACTTTGTTTTAAGCGTGACATTATGTGAAGTAATAAATGTTCATGTATTATATTTAAAATGTTGTGTGTTTCTTTATAAATTCTACTAAAATGCATACTTTACTATTTTGACACCAATAGAAATCAGTCTATTTGTTTCTGACTTATGATCGGTCTTACAGATACAACTGAAATCCTTCTCTTGACAAATACAAATCAAACAAAAAATGAATGATAAAAATGGGTCCAGCCGTTCTTGAGTTATAAGTGTTGTTACATACCACTTTCTATATAAAATGCAATATAAGACAATTTATAGCAGTTGACCTATCCCTGATGGTTATGTAAGAGTAAATAGTTTAAATTTAAAATCAATTTATATCAATATTGCACAAGCAAGCTATGATAAACAAAATATTGTTGTACTTGTCATAACTGTCTTTGAATGACAGCTTAACTTTCAGTGCTCCGTTCCGTAAAATTCCTGGATTACATTCCATTGAATTGATAATTATCTGGTGAGATTCTTGTCTTGTGAAAATTCTTGTCATTAAGTTGTGTCTTGCACTAAACTTGTAACAATATTGGTTGGACTCGCCCAAGTTGATATGAATAACTACCAGCCTTTCATACAAGTGGTGCCCCAACAACGGATGTTGATCATAAGACCATCGTACCCGGTGCCACGCATGGCACATATGAATAACGTTTGCCAATTTCCGTCCCCACAAGGTATACATGAGAGATAAGTTGACAAAGCCAAATTATATAATATTGCACAATTCAGCACTTTTTAATCATTTTTAGAGATGTCTTAAAAAATGCCAATTAGAACGTTCTAATGTCAGTTATTACAAATTGCTTTAGTTATAGCCCAAAACCATCAGCATGTGTTTGCAACACCGTATCCATCTGGATACAAACTAGATGAGAATTATTTCATTCAAGTACCAGTTGAACAAGAACCATCTGCCATTCCACAAGGTACCGCATTGGACGGACACTCGGTACCAAATTTTGAGGAACCACCACGAAAGAAACCTCGCTATAATGTGGACTCGAACAATTAACAAAGTACACATAAAAGTGCAATCACAGTAAACGCTTTCCTCAATAAAAAATTCTTTCAATATAAGCTCTCAATTTAAGGCGACTCTTTTTATTTTTCTATTTATTACTTGGGCATATTGGTAAATTTGACTGTACTAAAAGTTATTCGGTGCATATCTGCATAATTGCAAGTGAACAAACGTATGTTGTGGTTGAAGTGAGCTTCGAATATGAATTCGTAGCCATGCGCCAGAGTATTGATTAGCTATCGCCGTTGTGTGCGGAAGCACTTCCGAGGCCACTTCGCGGCGTTCGTCATGCGCTCACGCTGCAAACGCGCATCGCCTGCGACGCAATACACACGGTGATCCTGTGGGAAACCCAAACAGCGCGCCTCGGCCCGTTGGGGGGCCGGCAGTGATCCAGCCGCACGCCGGAAGGAGACACGCGGGACGACCATGGAAGACTTCCTCCAGAACACGATCAAGGAGTGTGGTACCTTTAAGGCCTCGCACGTCAAGCAGTCGGCGCAGGAAGCATACGGTAAGCAAATCCATTCATCATCAAGTGATTACCAAGCGTGGTATGTTTGTATCGAACAGACCGTATCTTCAACTGTATTATGCACAACTGTATATAAACCATTCATTGTTTCAATGACTATGTTCTTACAGATGATTGCAATTTGAAACGTTGTTTGTTTTTGTCCAGATCTGCTATGTTCCCAAAACAGCTTGTTGCGTACCCCATCCCACGAACTGCGCGCGGCATGCTTCAAACCGATCAAGGGTTGCCTGGAATCCAAAAAATCCAAGTTACTTTCCTTGGGTTTGAGCGGTCTTGCTGTAAGTAATCAATTTGAAATTCAAATCATCCTATGCTCATTACCTAAGCTTTTCCATTAGCCGAAATTATACCTTACCTAAGAATATGATAAATTCTCAAATGTGATTGGAACATTGTGTAACCACCATTTTACCCTAATAGAAAATCATAAGAGATGAGCGTTTCCAAGCAGGGAGTGAACCAGAAGATGACTCCCTTTGGCTACCCTCGCAACTTTTACATGCAACGTCATCCATGTTAACCCATTGCGACGACACCCAGGTATAAGAATCGATAGCATTAGGTAGTAGTACCAGCAACGAGCAAGTTTTCATGTTGTAGGTGCACATTCTGCGATGTGTTCTATCAATGGCATGTGCGTCAAGTTGGGCGTTGAATGGTAGGCTGGTCATGTTGCTGATTGGTCGTTGTGGCGAAGCGTACGAATGTGGTACCCAGCCAGTGCGCGCTGCCGCACAAGCTGCAGCAAGTCAGACGCTCACAGCTTTCTGCACTTTCCTCGGTAAGACCTGCTTAGTTCCCTCCTAGTCCTAGAACTGCTTTTAATTATTAGAATTGTATTTCTATTATGCTTAACCAGACGAGGAGTGCCAGGAAATTCTGCAGCAGCAAGCAAAACATCGCAACTCAGGCAGCAGTGCGGAAATGGTTTACAACAAGACCTCAGCTGTTGCCTGCTTCAACGAAGCAATTCCCGTCATGCAATACATCTGCTCCAAATTGGAAGAAATGAAAATGTTTAGTGCATTTTTTTGCGTAGGTTACTTTGTTCTAATTTCCGTTTTTACAGTGTACCTAAAACCAATGAGGTGATTGTATTCCTATTGGAATGCTTGTTAACGCTGGTTGGTGCTCTTCCTCCATCTGTACACTCCAATACTCATTTTACAACATTTTTGTGGCAAAGATTCTGCCCCGCTCTGCTAGCTCTTCTTGGTGCGCCTGGTGATCCTACTGATCCTGGACTCTCCACGCATCAAGCAAAAATTGTTTACAGGTATTTTTATTCCTTTATATACATGATACCTTGAGATAGATTGCATATTTGCTTTAGTATTGGAATTCAAGTGGTGCGCTTAGTGGGACGAGAACGTGCTCTTCGTCCGGTTTTAGAAGCGCTCTTTCACCGTATGCTACTACTACCCGCACCTTCCAAGCGCTTGGAACCACTTCGTGCAGCTAAGGAGTTACTGCGATCACCGGGTCGGCTTGCTGATTTGCTACTGCTTACAGGACCAATATATCGCCATGCTGGTGATGACATGGCAATCATACGCTTGATTATGGATTCCATTGAGGAGTCAGCGGCATGTTCCGACATTGGCGTCTTGTTGGCGAGTGTAGAATGCGTCTGCGCACTGCTCGGATCACTGGAATCTATGTGTGCTACTGGCGAAGGTATGAACGCTGAAGCAGCGGAAGTTGCTAACGGAAGGTATGTCACGCTGGATCAAGCTGACTATACCGGTCCTCTTACGTACCAGTCTTTGGCGCGTCTGCCAAAACCATATAGGTTTGTAATATCTTAATATTTGTAATTGTTTGCTTAAATCCATTTGATGTTTATAGGGACGTAGTAGCAAATTTGAAGTATGAAAGTGACTCAGAAGATAGCAGTGGTATTGAAGGGGGTGCTCGCGATGTCGATGATGGTGATGAGAGTGACGCATCGGGAGCAACCGAAGGTCCTGAGGAGTACGACGCCGGAGTTGATGACGATGATGAGGATGACAGCATTATGGACGATGAAAGTTTTCTTACGAATCAGCAACTTCAAAAGTTGCATAATATTCCGAAGAGCCTGCACTTGGGTCGGACTGGTATTGATGAATGTAATACGGATATGGAACGTCATAATGCCAGACATTTTGTTAAAACTTTACAAAATATACTGCTTCCAAATTTGCTTACGCTTAGATCATCAATTCAGGTATAGATTTTCAGGAAATTGGAAAACCAGTAATCAATGTTTTGGTTGTGTGCTAATAGATTGATGAAGTGCTTCAAGAATTTGCATCAAAGTGCTGCGAGCATAATGCTGCTCAGGCTTACGACATGGTGACACCCATTGTAAATGCAGATGGTATTTATTTGGCAACATATGCGGCTCTGTTGCTAAATTTACGTCTCATGCGAAAGGGGCACTATCGTAATCAGGATCAATCTCAGAATACGGAATCGAGTCATGGTGATTCCGAGATGACCACCGTCATAATGACGGAAGCGCAGTTTGTTGATGAAATACACGGTAGCGGCGTGCTTGTCTATGTATCTGCCACGTGGCTCTGCGAGTTGTACCAGAATGTTTTGGCAAAATCACTTTTGGAAATTGCCGGATATGATCCGAAAAGTATGCAGCAACCGGCTTTGATAAGTTTATTAACAGGTATATCAACTTTATCATACAATTAAATGTTTTTAAAGTTGGTTCTTGCAAGTCATGCCCGTATATTCTAGAAAATAATGTTTAATGCATGTGATATGTCAATATTTCAAATTATTCGGTGAAGAGAGTTTTATGTATTAAATATCATGATTTAAATTCGTTATTGATGATACCAACATTTTAGATGTGGGTGGTCTATGCCCAAGTCAGCAACTTACGGATTGGCAAAAACTGCAACGTGTGCATCAAGGACAACTGGAAACCACTGTGGAAGCGGAAGCTGGCGTGAAATTGGCGCGACGTGTTCTCACCTGCTGCTGGCAGTCGGTAGTAGCTGTTCTGAGTGCTGGTCTAGGTGAACCGACACCAGTTGTGGGTGCCGTTAGCGTAGCAGCTACATCATCTCTGGGACGATTGGTAGCTCGTCGTGGCCGCCAGAAGCTGAAGCAAAGACTACGCGATGACGTGATCACCGCAAGTTTGGAAGGTTTACAGAAGGTATTCCGATCGTCGTTTGGTAGTCCTCTGTTGCAACATTAACGTGTGTTTCTTGTAGGCCGCTAGCTTAAGTAACACCCTAAAACTGCAAACACGTAGCAGCAGTATTCTGGGTCTACTTTCTTCCTCCGCGTGCTCGCAATCTCCATCGGCACCTGGAACCACAACCGGTCCCAAGTTGCTAGCGGCGCATGCGCTCTCATTGGACGTACTCCTCTCCAAAGGATTGGATCTGGCTGTTCATAGTCAGCAATGCTGGGCACATGTATTTTCGGCATGTGTGGCTGTCTCTGCTCTAGAGCATGCGCTCTTTAGTCGAACCGGTGCAGCCCAATTACTGATGGTCACTGCTCAAAGCAAGCAAAAACAGAATCAGGTCACATCAACTACCTACAATACTAGTAGCAGTGGCACAGATGACAAAATGGATAAAAATTGTCTAGAAGAGGAAACGTAAAGTTCTTTCTGACTCTATTCAAATAAATGTTTATTGATTTTCGTTTTCAGGGTGGACGTTTATAGTTTTCTTCAAACCAACAATCCCTTCTACAATTGCAATGTCTCCCAGAGTGGCAGTACCAACACGAATTCCTCGTCAGAGACCACAGTCGGTGAAATTGTAGAACGTTCCGGTGTTTTAAACACTTCCCGAGGCAGTGGACTTCTCACTGGGGTACATGCTGCCAAGGTCTGCTGTGTGCTATCATCGAAAGCCGATGAACTATTCCACAACGCATCGCAACGCCTTTCACTTCCAGCTCTTTTAAAATTTCTTACCGAACTGTGCAAGGCATCGCATTTGCAACTTTTCTCATCGCATTCGTCTCTTGGGGCTTATGCGCCATCACAACCCCATTCCAACTTCGGTTTTCTGGGCACTCGACGACCATGGTGGCGACGCACGTCGAAGGAACCTTCACATAAACCACCTGTCTCTCTGCTTCTGTTTCGCATAGGCGAGGTCACACTGAAATGCATTCGCTCGGGTCGTCCGCTCATCCACACGATGAAGATCTGGTCAATTGTTGGCCCGCATTTTATGGAGGCAGCATGCCATAAAGATCGAGAAGTCTCAAAGAAAGCCATTGCAGCAATACATGATGTTATCACCTGTGTCTTGAACGACCAATCAGAGTTATCACACTTTCACTTCAACGAGGCGCTTTTTAAGCCGTTCGAGAACCTTCTATGCCTGGAAATTTGCGATCAAGACGTTCTTGATCAGATCGTTGCTTCTCTGTGTGAGTTTGTTGAAGCAAATTCGGCCGAAATCAACTCCGGCTGGCGTCCACTATTTGCCACTTTGAGGAGCACTGCGCCCTCATGGGGAGGTTCATCACAAGTTCTTCCTATGGCAGGATCCGGCGCCAACGCTATTTTGGATATCTTCTACATATTTTTGCAGACTGATAATACGCTAGTATTTGCTAACGCCGCTTTGGATTACATTTTGTGTCTTTTGGCACATGTTAAAGTCGCTGCTACGTGTGGAAACACAGATATTGAAGATCTGGATAAGTCAAACGACACAATAGGACGACGAAAACATGATGTGTCTATGTCTCAAGAATGTCTGAAATTGATTGAAAGCTGCTCGAAGATATTGGCTGCAATGTATACTATGCCGAAATGCCCACGATTCAATTTAACCCATCGCATGAGCATTGAAACTGCTCCGCAGATTGTCGATACTTGCTTGCCGAATGAAAATATTCAGAATTGCTCAAAAATTTTGTGTTCGGAAGACGCAAATGGCAATCATAGCATTACAAGTTTACAATCATCTCCTGTGAACTACAAATTACTTGCGTTGGAAGACGATTTAAAGGCTCAGATCAGTCTTAGGGAGATGGATGCGAAGAAAGGTAGCAATGGATTACTGAAAGTTTGGTACATTCTAATTGAAGGACTGACTGCAAATTTACATCTAGCAGGTCCAGGTGGTGGCGCACAAGGAGTTCAAGGGGGGCAGGCTGAGATGTTATTCAAAATTTTGAAAGGAATTCTACCCATACGAAATTTTGCATTTTATTGCATCAATCATCTCCTGCTGCCCACAATGCAAATATGGCTACGGCGAAATGTGAAAACCATGACTACAGTACCATCAACAGAACCAACTAGCCCTAAATTTACAACGACTACAGTGAAGAACCAAAACACGGACAACTTGTGGATCCACTTTAAACACTGTATAGGCATGACTGTTGAATTGGTTGTGGAATATATATCCGTCTCCGCTACTAACTCGGATAGAGCAGATACGCTTACTCAACCACAAAAAGCATCTGGTTCTTGTGTGGATCTGGCTTTGAAGCAATTATTAATTCTGCTCATTGAAATTATATCCACGGAGGAGGAGTGCGTTGCGAGATTGGGTGTTTCATGCGTGCGACATTTGCTCCTCGCGCTAGGTCAGAATTTGACCACTCGACAATGGGAGATCCTAACTTTAGCAATCCATCGAGCTTGTACTGTAACACTGGGTCCCTTGACTCAACTAACTAAAGCATTTAAAGCGCACAGCGATAGCTTTTACGGTGACCTGGCTACAGTAAAAGTGGCGGCCCGAAAAGCCAACGATAATCTGCCCAAGGTTTACGAGTTGGGCTCACAAGTGTTTTTGATGACTGCACAGCGCAACACAAGTTATCATTTCCAGCAACACGTAGACAATAGATCTGTGTACGCACAAACCCCGAACAACAACCCACCCAATGGTAAAATATCACCGAGTTTTGCAAAACTCAATCAAGCACAAAATATCAACTCCCAAAATGTAGGCAATTCAGTCAAGACGTATCAGAATAGTCAGACAACACCCAACGAAGAGCCAACATCACCAACTACTCCAACTGACGATAGGTCATACGTGTTCCTACTGTATCCCATGGACATGGCGTCGGTGACGTCCCCAGATCTATTCACTCTGCGGGTACCGTTCAAAAATTTGGTTGTAGGGCTGTTGGCACATCAACTGCTGATGCAAACTATTAGCAGTGCACTGTTGCACAATTTGCGCCATGTTACGCCAATTTTGCAAATTTTGCACGTCACTTCGAACCTTGGCGGAACACTGCGACGTGTGGACGCAAGGCATATATATCTTCTTTTAAAATGCCTTGACTTTACCAACGAACGCGCAAAGGAGTTTGATTTACGACCAGGGCTTAAATTTTTGGTGCAAAAAGTGGGCAATTTGCCGAGAGCAGCAAACCTGTATACGCTGGCTAATACCAGTGAAGTGGTCCAAATCATAGTATTAATTGAGCTGGCTCTAGATGGAATTGACAAATATCATCTCACTTCCGGTGAGATCAAAAAGTTGTTGGATATGGAGGTGGCGGATAAAGATGGCTACCTATACACTGATCTAGATTACGTCGAGGAGTTTCTGCGTCAGCTGCGCAGAAAATGGGAATCGTTGTGCGAAAGTTATGCACGCCTTACATTCGCTGGCGATGATGACGACAGAGATGAGGGGGATTTTCGCGAAAGAAATGAAGAGCCGGAAGAACAGCATGAGGCTGAAGAGGCTCCGAAACGACGCAGCAGTCTCAGTTCCAGTGACTCCTGCGCCAGTTATTTGGAAAGAGATGTGCTACCCGATTATCATCCACGCGAGAATACCTGGGAAGACAAGGTGCTCACATCCACCGACGATGAGACTAATGAAATGGCGGCAAAGATCAAGAAGCCTGTGGTGGGTCCACCGACACCACCTGCAAGCACACCACCCAAGCTGTCCTACGATACGAACACTTTACTGCAGATGACATTGAGGCATCAGTCATCGCAATTCCTCTCGACCCCATTTATCACATCCCAAATTACACCCGGTGCATTGACAAAGAGCGCAATTGAGGTAAAGCCAAAGAGGGCAAATCCATTTGATAGTCAACCAGCAACGAACGCATTGCCACCGCCACAGCCGGTCCCACCGGAAATTCAACAGCAAAGATCGCATTCGATTGAAGAGGATTTTGATGCTTTCCGACAAACACGCATTGAAACGATGGAAGCTTGTCTTGAGCTGCTATCCTCTCTTTCCGCACAAAAACTGGCACCTTTGGCGGCCATCTTGAAAGACGGCGCGGTCGTCCTTGCTCAGACTGGCACTACCCAAGAAGACAAAGTCAAGCGTACCGCTGAGGACGTTCTAAAGAGAATGAACTTACAATTTGATGTATAAATGTATAAATGTTTGAATATAATAAATATCTGCGTAAACTATAATAAAAGCATATATAATTTGAGATTGACTATTTTCTAAATTTTTATTACACAACAGGTGGTATATAGAAATAAATTTGCTTTTGTTCAATTGCTAAAGAAAAGATAATTTGTATTGAAATATTGAAAAATGTGCACAAATATTAGACGTGCCTGTAAGACGGGTGTTACACGTTCAATCAGACGTCAGTTCAATCCGTGACCCTGATTAGATTGACCGGAAACTGATTGTACATTGTGTTGATTGCTGGATTGATGGATTGAACTGATGGATTTTTAAATATTTTGAGAAAATCCGTCAATCTGGTTTGAACTGATGGCATATTGATGGTGTAACACCATTCCTATCAATCTGGCGTCAGAGCTGAGACTCCGGCGAGACTGGATAATTCTCCCATTTTTCAAAACGGTGAAGGAATTAGGAGACTTAGAAAACTGTGTTAGATGTCAGCGGACGCGGCGTCTCTTTCCTAATCAGAAAGTGAATACCAAATAATTATAATATTATTAGTTTAGCGAAAAATAGCAATTTTCCAAATCGTGTTTTTGACAAATTTTCAATGTTAAGCAACTTTGGATAACTCTAGCAGGCAAACTATGAGACTTAGAAACTTATGTTAGATGTCAGCGGATGCGGCGTCTCTTTCTTAATCAGAAAATAAATACCAAATAATTAATATGTGGATAGTTTAGCAGAAAAGCAAAATTTTGCAAGTTGTGTTATTGAAGCTTTTTAAATTTTAGCAACTTTGGATGATTCTAGCGGGCAAAATAAGACACTAGGATAATTCTGATTGATACTTCAGACATAATTGGGTATTTGAATATAATATTTGAATCGCTTTGCATGTGACGACATTGGTGGATTTGCCAGTCTGATATGCGAATTGCACTTTTCTTAATAATGTAAACTTACAATATTTGATTCTGATCAAACAAGGATATTATTAACATATAAGTTAGGCAACTCTCAATTATGAAATAATAAGTACTAACGGGCTAGTCTTCAGTTCTTCTAATGATTTACTTCAAAAGTAAATTAATGATTTTTTTTAACGCATCGACTGCTGTGGCCATTAGCGTATGTTGAGCCCTTGTTCGAATAGCACGAGTAATGAGGAACAACGCCCCGTTAATATTTGAACAAGAACTACTTTTTTCTTTGACCTATCCGGGAATCGAACCCGGGACCTCTCGCATTGCAGTCATTGAACATACCACTA
>JAODGA020014949.1:0-13728 GCA_027574885.2 Drusilla canaliculata | reverse complement strand
GTTAAAAAATTGCTAGTATAAAATGAATAGTTATTTATTTATAACACTTTAAAAAATGCATAAAATTCATGCCTCTAGACCAGAATACCCCCTTAAGCGATTAATAAATCACATTGGAAAAATCCACACAAGCGTAATTTCCAGCGTCGAATCGATTTCGGTTATCGAGCCCACTGTCTCTGCTGGGATGCGCCTGCCGGGCCAATTTATCGCCGCATGATTAACGCTGATAAAGGCGGCGCGCTGATAAAATAATAGCGACGCGTTAGCGCCGCCACCGCGGCCGCAAAGCGCTACAATTCGTCGATGATACAATAACAAAAATATGCTGCGATCTGTTCCCGCAGTGTTCGCGCAGCCTGCACACATACACATTTAATGCATTATTTATGTTCAAACGGTGCGGTGTGTGCGTGTGTGTGTGTGTGTGCTTCGGTCGGTTGCTTCGTACTGGCATGTAATTAATCGAACCCGGGACCTAATTATAACGGTACAATCATGCACGCATCCGGGAAGGACCGCCAAAATGGAGTCTAAAACTAGCTGCTGGTTGCAGAAAGAGGCTATTAACCATATGGCGAAGAAATGACCAATTGCGTACTTGGAAAATGCACATTCTTCCCAGTTTGCTGCTAATTTGGTATTATCACAATATACACATTTTGTAGACAGGAGAAAGTTACTTGCGTCCTGCTACTTTGTTTGTGTTATCTTTTAATGCAAATTATCCTAGCTTATCGAAAATAATTTCAACGAAAATCGAATGATACAACTCTTGGCTTTGATTTATGATAGGTCTTACAGACACTATTTTAATTTATACCTAATCTTACGTTCGTTTATGTAAACTTATATAACATTGGGTATAGATTGTTGTAAATTTTACGTTATTTCTTGTAAAATCTTGAAACAAAAACTGATTTTTCAGTGTATACAGTACTTCTTCCTAATTCGAAATTGTTGATGTTTCCAGTTCGGGGAAACCCACATAAACACCGAGGAAATCTGCGATGGCGAGATAGTCAACGGCATCAAGAGCACCACCACGCACCGGAATCACGCAACGACAAATGGAAGTATCATAACTATGACACTGAAGAATAACCATCTTATTGTAGAAACAGAGGAGCGAAATGTACGAGAAATCAAACAGTCTTCATTTGTTCGTTTGTTCACATTCCCAACTCTCTGTTTTTTCGTTGTTTCATTGTCTCTTTCTCCATGTGATTTATCGTGATTGACGTTTGTACTGATAATCAAATCGTTTCCAAAAAATAAGAAACATACACAAAAAGCCATACAGTTTACGGATGTATTTCGTTGATTGTATCGCAAACGCATGTTCTGCGGGAATCCACAACGACCACATACATACACTCTCACATATCCACACGAACACGTGTATGAACACATGTGCTACCCTCGCTGTTGATTCTGGTGTGCCGTATTTCGATGTTTTCTGTTTTGGCGTCGTCTTTTACCAACTCCCCCGCTGGCGTCGCACGTCTGCGCAACTAATAGCATCGTGTGCATGTTTTAGGACATCGAGGAGGACAGCAGGGAGACGACAATGAAGTACTCGCCCGGCGCGCGCGATGGCGTCTTCGTGGTGGAGGTGCAGCAGGGTGGCAGACGTGGTGCAGGCGCTCCCAACTGTCACAAGCACGCTTCCAATCTCAGCGGTGATCAATGCGCCCTTATTCATCAACCACCTGAACGGTTAGCAATTGTGTTCAATTCGATATGCTGGCAAGCGTAGCATGTTCCAATACGGTGTGGTCTTTTAGGTTTGACGATGAGCTACCGGAAGGCGATGAGAAATTCTATCCGGAGACAACATCGCCGCTGCAACGTAGTCCGGAACATCCGCCTTGCAAAACAGGCCTGTCGCAGTCGAATCAAAGCCTCGCCAATCAGAGCTACGCGTATGGTAACCAACAGGGCTACGACAACGGCGTCTATGGCTACCCAACGTACGCAGGCTACGTCAACGACGAGCCACTGCAGAAACTCGAAGATCGCGACAAGCCGAAAATCACGGCGGCAATCTACAAGAACCACGAAAGCTTCGATCAGCTGGACGGCGGCGAGGACGTCGACGACGACCAGAAGGAGCAGATTCGTCTCGGCAACGAGCATCGCGCTAATCAGGAAGACAATTAGGCCCACCATCAAATATCGCCGAGGCATTTGCCGCGCACAGCTGGTTGATGAAGATTGCATAGTGTGGTAGCACGCAGCGCTTGAAGGATCCATCAACAAGTCAAACGTGTCCGAATTCGTTTCGTGCGCTGCCCAACATTCGCTGCACCACGCTTCGTGCGGCACCAGAGAACCTGTTTGGTCCTTTTATTGCATGCGCGGTTTAAATACCTTTATGGGTCACGTCAGGTTATTCGGGGCTCGGTTAGTTTCGGAATGCAATGACCCCCAACACCACGTTTAGCTAACTTCCAAATGTTTGCAGTGGTGCCCGCACACTTTTCAAGCGACTTTTGCATTGCAATATCTCGTCATCGTTGCATCGTTATCGAAAGACATCTAATTATGAAAAACACGAAATGTGCACGAACATCACAGGAAGTGTTATTTTTGAGAATACCAAGAAACGAAGATTGCTTCATAGAATGGGGTACACTCTGCCAACATTGCATGACGAGTAACGGTACCCGCAAGTTTCCCTCGGTGATGCACGGAAAGTTGCGCAAATGCGCAGCTAACGACCACCGAGAGACGTGCAATGAGCACACCGAAAATTGGCAAGCGTCGTGATACAGGGTGACCCTGGCCTTTCCATACTGTCTCCAAAACTAAATTGCAATCGTTAGAGGACAGTTCGAATAAACAGAGTCGCTACCTGTACAGGGGAAATTGATTACCTTGGAACATGTCATTGTTTACTGGGGCGTGGTTGCATTTGGAGATGTGTGAGGTTTGTTGCGTCACTCTATAGGTTTTGACAGACTCCAACCCAAAATGCGACCTAAGCGGTGGCTAGCAGGACGAGAGAGCAAGGCAAGGTGCAACATGTTGGCGTGCCGAGTGTGCTTTAGCAATGCGCAGATCACGCGTGTTGTGGTGGGACGGCATGCGGGGCAGGCGATTGGCGCACACAGAGCATCAGGATGCAGTGCAATAATATAATGCAAGCTATGCAGTAGGCTTTTTTAGAAAGTTGCATTTCGGCGAATGGCGCAAAACCTTCGCCGATGCGGTTGGCTGATGAAAGACCCACAAAGGAGACACACCGCCAATTGCTGCATATGCTGCATAGTATGGCAGTCATCTGGTAACCCGCGTGCTACCACCACACTGACGCGATTGCAATGATTGCCTGATATTTGCCGCGCGAAGCGTAATTTATCGCCGTGTGAGAAGGCGAGTGCAAATCAAAAACGCAAATAACGCACTACCCAAACCTACAAATGGCAGCGGCGGCGGCAGGTGCGAAACGACACACACCTTGACATACAACTAACGCGCAGCGCTGCAAAGCTGCACGCAGCGAAATGCGCAGCAACGCATAGCGAGCGGAGACACCAAGGATAACCTGAGGAGCACGAAATCACCAAATGCAGTCGGGCGCTACCGCGCATGCGCACGCCGCGACTCGCGCAACCATACACACACATACACCCCAAACAACACACCTAAAACCTAAGTGAATGTACAAACAAAACTTACTATTAGTCATATATGGAGAACATGAACTGGGAGGGCGGAAAGTATAAGAATACAAAAAAATAACCTACATAATAAAACAAAGCAACAAAGGAAATGTAAATATTTTTATTACTTGAAATTTTAGCTAGAGATGAGAACATTTGTTATTGAATTGTATTGTCGAGTATATTAACTACTGATTACTACTGAGTATATTGATACCGTTTCGGAAACAACCTACCACCAAACAAACTTACTGTTTTGACATTTATCGATGAATTGACGCTTACACACACATTGCGACAACCTAATTACGTGTACTTAACTGATATAACTGATAAAGATATTTAGATAGAGATTAAGGATAACAAACGAGGTGCTTGGCCAACTTCTACCCGCGTCATACAGTGCTGGCTGGGTGGAGCTTGGCTTCTATAATTTTTAACAATCTAGCATTCTAGCGCTTCATCATAATTATACGGCGCGTTATTCGGGTTTATGTAAGTTATTCAGTGTTTAGTGGGACTCTAATTATTCTCAAAGATAAGAAATGCTACTATGGTGGCGTGTGTGTGTATTGCTAATTACGACGAGCCACTATAGTGGGTCGGTCTTCACATGCATATATCTAAGAGATTCAAATGATGTGATACACCCCAACATCTGTATAGCTGCGCAAAAAACTGAATAACCTATTATGGACTCCATATATTCATTAAACGCTAATTTTAAGCATGCGTGACACACACATAATTAACACTTACAGAAAGAAAACCACACCGAGCAAAATGATTGTACTGCATTGTTCAAAAACACACAAACTTTGTCGAGGAAACGATGAACGCTAGGAGGACTCATTTGTGCGCTTGCTTACGTACGCGTAGTTTATATTATACCGTCCTTCGAAACTCAACGAGCCGAAATTACGTGTCAAGTCAGGTTAGGTGCAAATGCTGGCAAAACTTTCACAAGGAGGCGTCACACACTCCAACCAGACACCGTTTGCTTATTGCTCAATTGTAATTGTATTCCGCATGCAAGCAAAGAAGACATACATACACACACGGACATATTCAGACACACGCCAACACACACACACACACACTATGATTCGTTAGTACGTTTGTAAATTGTTAAATTGCACCAAAATTATAGTTACGAGCACCGCCGAAGATTAGTGATACGTTGATTCGTGCGTGGTACCTTATTCGCAATTGTTTACAGTTTCATGGTGTATGACAAAAAAAAAACTGTGATAATCAAATGATTGCCGAACGGAGTAAAGGAAAGACAAGCACTTTATCACGAGACGCAATAACACGACATTGTTCATCGTAATATTCTAAAAAGCGACGAATTCAATGCCCTCGGTTGCACTCACACCGCGTTTATTGTGTTTTTGAGCTATCGCGCATGCGCACTTCATTTCCACATGTTTACTGAAACCCACCCAATATGCATACCTACACGAAACAAATGAATAATGTGATGCTGATGTAACTATGAACTAAAATTGTAACAATGTACATACGAGTATGCAATTATCGACTAGGAAATTGACCGGTTGCGTACGATTTGTTAAGCGTTGAGATGGGCGACCGGCGGAGATTTGTGTGAGGTGGCGCGCGACAAGTTGAAATCAAACGTAGACGTAACTAGGCATGATTTGTTCAATGTACATACTGGCCACTAGACGTTGAAGTTAGCGAACAGAGAGGGGGGGCGCGCGTGTGCGCTACCGCGCATGCGCACCACGACTATTTATAGCTGTTATGCCTGTTTTTTCTCTTTCAAATAAACTATGGCGTTGTTTGTTGGCTGGTGAGATGAGCGGCAGCTGGATGGAATATGGCCGATACTAAGCATACTTAAAAAAAAGAACTACATATATAATTACTGATTGATAGTTGATTATACATACACTAATATGCAATGTGTTCCATTAGAATGTTGGTTTGCTTTCGATGGATGATTTTCTACGTATTTGTGAACAGTATGTGGAGATTTTGTGTTTGTTTTCATGGGACACCTTCTATATTATAAACATAGTTGAATATTTTAAATATTAATAAAATAATTAATGCTATTTGTATTTTTGTTTTATTAATTTTCTCTAATTTTTACATAAAATGTTTGTTGCCGCGTCATATCAGAATTTGGATAATTTTGTTTCAAACATTTTAACGAAAAGTTGTAAAAAATGATTTAATGTTTGCGTTAATTATTTTCAAAACCAGTATTTCACAGAATCAACATACTATAAATGTAAATTCATTTCAGTACATATTAAACAAAATTCGATTATAATTTTGTAATAAGAAAGTTGTGTTTGTTAGACCCATCATTATTCAAGAACGTGTAGACCGATTTTTGTAATTCTTTATCAATGGAATTGTCTTTGTTCAGGGTAGGATAATTTATGTTTACCGGGACGATATACAGTTTGCGGGGTCAGTTAGTTATGAAATTTGTTCAATTTTTGAACAGCTTGCAAGTTTGTAGTTCCAAGTCAGATATAGTGGAGTGGCAGATAAATTGGAAAGTACCTATCATATTGACGAAGCGTTTCTTTGTTCGCATTGCACCCGTCCCCAAAACTCTTACTTGCCGTGGGTAGTTAGCGAAGTTAAATATGGTCGTGCACCAAACTGCCGCTCGCTAAAACCTAAAAAAGAGAAACTAACAAAGCGGCGCGCAGTCCTGTTGGCGTGCGCATGCTGCACGCATGCAGGCAGACGAAGGAGGACGCTCATATTTATTTGCAAATTTGAGAGAAAGCTAGCACTTTGGAGCGAGCCAAACCCTCCGGTCCGAATTACAGCGTAACGGTACCGCATATATTCGCATTGAATTCTACGGATTGCAGCGGCGATAAATAGTGCGGCGCTGCCACCAACACGCCGCACCATCCACATGAAGACCGCGAGAGAGTGAGCCGAGCGAGAGCGAAAGAGCGCAACAGCGCAAAACACACCAAAAAGAAAAACTCGCGCTGTAATCAATAAAACCTTAATGCGTTTTATCTGCCGCGCGTTCCCCGGGGCTAATAAGAGTGCCACTAATTGGCAGTTGTCTAGCGCGCGCATAGATGTCACCCTGTGTGCGCGGCGCCGGATGACGACTGAGGTACCATCATGGTGGTTGGCGTTTTCGGGAACTTTTGCATGACTCACGCGCAATTCGCGCGCAACTGCAGTGCAAATGTCGGTTGCTCATTGCAAATTGTGCATTGCGTCATGCGTGTGCACTGTGGACGGGTGGTGTCTAGTTAGGCGCTCAAGATCTGCTTGTTGCTGAGCGCTTTTTGCGCTCATTTCTCTCTGGCAAATGTGTGTGCACTGCGAGCCATGGCTCTCCGTCCCTTGCGCGTGCATTCCCAGGCGCTGGCGAACTTGTTTTGCGTTTCTTTCGCAGCTGATGAATAGGAGCCGTGAATGGATTGCATTTGTGGCTGGTGATGGTGCACTTCGCAGCTGACCTAGATTCCACAGACTGCAACTACAAGACTACGGCTTGCCGGAATCGTCAACAGGACACTGTAGAAACCAGAAAAAGACGAGCGTGGTGAGCGGTAGTGCTAAACGTGTTTTAAACAAGGTCTCAATATTTGCAAGCACAAGCTATAGAACTATAGGAACTACACAGGTGTACAAATTTGCCCTATTTTCACATCACCAGGAAACAAATAGAATTAGTGAAAATCTATTGGATTTATTGCTTGCTATCTGCTTCTATCTATATTTACTTCTATTTGTGTCTAATATCGTTAGAACTATACATATTTCATTTTACCATCTCTTTTCTTTATTCTGTCAGTATCTATTTGGAGACATTTCTCAGGAATAATATTTCTAAGTCACTATTTTATTTATAATTTGAATGAATTGATGAGGAATGTAAAATATCAACAGAACACTGTAAGACCTCGTAATGTTCTGACGAGCATGACGTATGAACAGTATTGCTAAACATGTTTTAAACAAGGTCTCATTATTTACAAGTACATAGCTCTATAGGAACTACAAAACTGTAGACATTTTCCTTATTTTCAAATTACCTTAAAACAAATTAAGTTTGGTTTTTAAGATCTTTGAATTCTATTACCTACTATCTACTAAATAGCTAGTCTAATATTATTGTTAAAAGTATATCATGTTCATTGTTTCTCTAATTATTTTGTTAGTACCCAGGCTCGTGGAATTTTTTCTGGGAGTGTGACGTTTTCATATATAGCAGTTGTTCGATAATGTGAACTAATTTAAAGTGTTGTTCACTATATCGACACCAATAACAACATGTTTACATCATCGAACGTATACATTGTTTGATTGTTTACGTTTTCGCGTGTTCCGTTTGATCCTATAGAACAAAATGTGTGTGTACATTAGCGCAATGTTTTCGTTATTCCATGTTTCCATCATCAAACGTCTGCTAATTAGTAATCAAAGAGGTCGAGAATTAAAAATATGGAAAAGATCAAGGAAAACATTTAGCCGAAAAATTTCTTTAGTCAACTTTGAGTGTGAATATCTCGGAAACTATTGTTATCAAAGAGCTCAAATTTTTAATAGATGTGTGTTAACTATCTGAGAATATATTCTCAATGTTTTAGACAAAACCTCATATTAAACAAGCAGTTCTATAAGAACTACAGAGATGTACAAATTCTTCTTGTTTTCAAGTCTCTAGGGAACAAATAAATGTTCTCTTTGAAGATCTGTAAAAACTATTTTTATCTATTGGCACCTATATCTAATAGTTTACCAAATATTATTTTTACAGCTATACCATGCTCATTGTTTATTTACAAATGTTTATCTTTATTTTGTTAGTATCCAATTGAAGAAATGTCTCAGGAATTACTATTAAGTTATAATTTTAATTAAAATTTAAATGAATTTGTAGGGATGTTAATATAAAAATATAATAAGCATACATATAACTTTTTGCTTAATTCAATTCGACGACTGCCAAATTCCAGCGCAGTCCTTTGTTTCCTCGAGTGCTAGAAGAGCTGCGCTAGGCTGTAGGCTGAAATTTTATAACTAAGTGTATTAAAATTTCCCTCATTCCAGACGAGTCTTTGTTCGCGCTGCGCTCCCCATTTTTCACGTTCGATCCTCGCTGCCACCGCTGCCGCCGCCACCACCCCCGGGCTCGCTGTATTCCCCCGGATGCTTAGAGCTGCTTCGCGAAAGCTTGTTTGTTGTTTGCCATACCATTGCGCTATTTATATAATATTTCCATTTTCATCTCGCGTCGTCGTGAAATTGGGCGAGAGCGCCGCATGCCGCCCCCTTTGCGCTTCATTGCCGCCCCCTTTGCGCTTCATTGCCGCATGGTGTCACACGCTGAAGCACTAGCCATCACCTAAAAAAGTATCATTAATGAAATATCATGTATCATTCAGAGAGAACTCAATCAGCTGATCTGACTTAATATAAATTTAATCTACAGATGTTTTATTCATTTCACTCTATCTCGAAGTAAATATTTTTAAAATTTCAAAAATATAGGTAATTGAATTTTTAACACCAGATAATATTACTTTGCAAAAAATGCTTTTTTCTCATACCTTGCCCAAAAGTAAAGTAAAACTCATTGATTTACAATGTAATAAACTCGAGTGACGATAAACATTCAAAACAAAGCAGAATAATTTCTTTTAAACAAGTGAGAATAAGAATTGCTGCGTTGTGGTTGGTTGAAATCTCCACGATGCTCGACAATTTTCCAAGAATTGGTTATTTTATCCAAATGGAAAGTCGTTAGTAGACGATTTGACGCTCTCATTCAAATGGAAATATACGACACGATACACTCAACGCAAGTTCGGTTTGAACGCTGCCTTATTGAACAATAACAATAATATGAGCTTTGATTCAGCTTCTAAGAACAATGGCTTTATACATACGAAAACCTATTATAATTCAAGAATGAGTAAACCGATTTTAATTTTTTGTGTCTGTTCGAATTGTTTTCAATCAGGATGTTTATTAAAATTTTGCAAAGTTGATGGTAACTAAACGATTTCTTGATCTAAAATAATATTAATAATCTTCGTAATATTTAACTAATTTTGAAATATTTTCAAAACAAAACATCGTATATTTTGGGCAATACCTGAGATGAATGTTTTAAAGAAATTAAAAAGTAAATGAAAAATTGATATCTTCTTGAATTATTGTGTATTGTATATCTTCTTGTAATTGTTGTGGTTTTGAATAAAAGGAATAAAAGGTTGTGATTTTTATTATTCTTTTCTTTAAATTGTTTTTGCCAGGATGGTATAAAAGTTTATAAAAATTTTCAAAAAGTTGATATTTTAAATAAATTTTTAAGATATAATGATTTTCAAAGAAATATTTGATCAGTTAAATGAAAAGTTCTTAATACGTACGTATAAAATGCGAAATGGAAAGCGCGGCATGGAAAAGATCGCGAAGGAAGCTGCGAAAAAGCAAGATGAGGCAAGATTGATGCGTGCGAGCGCGAGCGGATGGGCGAAAAAGGGAAAACAAGATGAACACTGACGGCACGTGCCTGATGGGAATTGAACGAGTAACAAGTCCTTATACAAGTGCTTACGCACACTCTTGCGCACACGTACACACAAACACAAACATCGTACACACAAACAGCCGCATCCTCACAGTAACATGCCTCCTTCTGTCGTGGCGTCGACGGCGGCGGAGGCGGCGAATCGTGGAGGGGGGGGGGGCGGGAAGCGCGCCATGGCGCAAGAGCGCCCGCCAGCGAAGGTACTTACGAAAGAATGCAAAAATACGAGTACGTTCGTTACGCTATCTTATGTCTTTGTTAAACTCGGGGCGGAAAACTATTGATTTATTCCCGCATCCGGTGGCGCGACTCAGCCATCTGGTTATCAAATAATAATGTTCCACGGTGACATTTTCCACGGCGCGGTGCGGAGAAAAACGCAAATCCCGAGAGTTGGAACACGCGCAACAATTGCTCAAGCTTGTTGGCGGCGGCGGTGGTGGTGGTTGGGGATGGTGATGATGTTACCGTGGGGGGCGGCGATGGGCATGGCGACGCGATGGTTTGACAACGCTAAACACGCTCGCGCACGTCCGCGTACGTGTTGCGTATCCTCGCGCCGAAGAAGCGCAAACAAACGGCAGCTGCACAATGCTCGGAAAGCATGCAAACAAACGCCGCTCGCGACAACGGACAAAGGACACGGCAGCGTAAATGACAGGCCGCGTAGCCGTAGATGATATTAGAATGACGTATGCGCGTTTTGATATGTTGATAATGCGTGTGGTGGGGGCGGCGTGGATGCCAAACGCAGGGTTAACGCATTTTTCTGCTCATTCCTCGTGTTTCCAATTGAATTGATTTTGTTTACTTTTATGTGTCGGCCATTTGATCGGATTTCTGCTTTGCGATCTTTGCTTATCTACACTGCGCAAGCGTAGTGGACATAAAATTTGAGAATAGAAGACAATGTACAATTATTGATTTATATATTCAAATTTGAAATTGATTTTAATGTTCCAGTGGTTCCAGTGGTTAGAAAGCAATGATTTATTTAGATATGATTAATTAATTTAATGATTATATATTATATAAAAGCTGTTGTTGTTTTAAAGTTCTAGTTGCATGTCCGTCAATTGTTTTTTTTTCTATAAGACAGTTTTCAAACCAAACTTGCGTTGGGTTTATTTGTATTTGAATCAGAGCTTTAAAGCGCCTACTAGCGACTTACGTACTCAATGAAAATTTGGTGTGAACGCACGCATTCTATTTAGATAAAAAATAATACCACATCGTGGAAAATCGTAGAGCTTTTAGCCAACCACAACGTAGCAATTCTTATCATCACTAGTTTTGAAAATACTTGTATTTTGTTTTGTATTTAATATTTATCGTTACTCGTTAACAAATATAGTTTTAAATGTAAAAAAGGTTTAATGTAAGTTATCTTAGTCAGAGAGAATACATTTCCAACAAAAAATTCATAAAAATCAGTTTACCTGTTCTTGAGCTATGGTTACAGATTCTGTCAAATTATGACTTTGAAACTAAATATCGCAAATTATTTCAATAAATGTTTTCGTTGCAATTTTACTTCATATAAAAAAATCCAAATTGGTGCAACCGTTTTCATGCGATGCTCTTAAATACATTTTCGGGGATTTATTTATTTGTTTAAATTGTTGTATTTATAAATTTATTTCACAATTCCATTTTATTTTGACGTGTGTAAACTGCGCATGCCTGGTAGCGCCAAAACTTTTGACAGTATATAAATCTTACAACATTCATACATTTTAATCCACAATTGTTTCGATGTTCGAAATTGGAAAATCGTGATTTATTGCGCACAAAATTTATGCATATTTCTGCGTATTTTGTTAATGATCTATTCTTTTTCGGGCGCATTGGCACGATGCGCGCGCAAAATAGCTGTTTGCAAAATACCCGCACCGCACATACCTGCCGACTATAACAACCGGGCGCTGAATATTAAAATAAATCACCTCACACCAATAAAAATTGCAAACAAAACAAAAAGCGAAACAAGTGCAAAACCAACAATGAAAAGCTCTTCGCGCATTTTGCCGGCAATGTTGTCGGCGGCGCGCGCTCGCACAATGTTATCAGCCGCTATTTTCATTCGCCTGTTACCCGGACGTGTTTCCCGCCGTGATTTGCTTTCGTTTTCACTCGGATTTCGCACGCGCGTTCTTTTTTTTTTCTCGGCGTTCTGCATATTTGCCACATTGTTGCGGCGTCCACCGCCTCCCCCGTCCCGCACCACTCCCGCCTATTGCGCGCCCAATGGCAAAAGTCGATAAATTTTAATTATAAACTTTCATAAATTACGCCCCAAAATTTCCACTAGGATTGAATAAAAACGCAGATGTGCCCGCCCACGTCGCGCATTTCGATAACATGCGAATGTTTTTACACGTTCATGCATAAACATAATGTTTAATAATGCTTGATTGGCAAGCGGAACGTGAAAATGTGCACCATTGTGAAAATCCGCGGGCTGTGCGAATGCGAGGAGTTTGGGGGGATGATGTGCGCGGAAGGTGTGTGGGGGGTGAGCGCGTCGAAAAATATTTAAAATTATGTAAACGCGCCGGCGTTTGCATGCATGCAATGCGATAAAGCATGCGGTGTGTTGCGCGTGTGGCTGCGAATGCGGCGGCCGGGGGGTGGTGTGAGCCGTGCGCACGGGGCGCAATGGGAGCCGGCGAGCGGGTGGCGGCCGTGTGACACGTTCGATAAAAGCCGACGAGTTGCGTTAAATAGATCTGCGGCCGTCACTCTCGCGCTCTCGAAATGCAAAAATAACGCCGAAAGAAAATTAGTATTGGTATTGATATTTATCCGCTGATTGATGCATACCCAATGCGGATAAAACGAATTTAATGAATAAAGTAATCTCTGCTGTCGCGTTGGTGAATATTTTGTACAAATGCGACAATGATTGTTGACAGTGATATGAATTTATGCAAATGCGCGGAATTAATATTTATGAAGGATTTTACTTTGTTGCAATTTTATTTATATTTGTTGGTATTAATGGAATTCATTTAAGTAAACTTTAATCGGATTTAGACTAGAGCTAAGTTTTGGTTAAATAGAAGTTTGGCAAGGGTAAGTGTTAAATTAGGTAGCCAAGAAATGAATAAAACGCAACAAATATATTGTTTATTTTGTTTGAGGAGAGATAAATACTTAATAAAGTCATGTTAGTAAAACTTATCATAATTTAAGAACGGGTGGACATTTTGTACTAAAATATTTTTCTACATACCATTCCCAAAAGTGACGCATAACTCATAAATAAACAATGTAATAATGCTTATCTATGTTAACGAGTGACGAAAAACATCAAAAACAGAGCAGAATAAACATATTTTCAAAACTAGTGAGGATAAGAATTGCAGTGATTGTGTTAATTGAACTCTCCACGATTTTTGACGATTCTCCACAAATTGTTATGAATTTTGTATCACAAGGAAATGCGTGCGTTCACACCGAATTTTCGTTGCGTACGTAAGTCGCTACTAGGCGCTTTGATGC
>JAODGA020014722.1:0-30104 GCA_027574885.2 Drusilla canaliculata | reverse complement strand
CACGCTCATTAATAATGTCATTACAAGAAAATAATGACATTATTACTGCTAGTGTATGAACCCACACAAAAGGTAGATTCTTGATTAATCCTTTCTTAAAGGGTTTCTACACGATCCGTTATAATGACATTACTAATAATGACATTACCTGCATCATTGCACATAACGTAATGTACGTCATTCCAACTTAGACCATACACGGTCATTATTAATGTCATTCCGATAAAATAATGACATTATTACTGATCGTGTACGAACACCTTAAAAACAAACGAACCCTAAAGGAACAAATTGATATGTTCATATCAAAATCTAAAAAATGATAAATTAAGTATTATTCGAATTAGTAGACAAATGTGTATTGTTTGAAATTATAATTGTTGTTTGGTTGTTGTTTTTGATGCGGCTATAACTAATTTTGCGGATGTCCTCTAGGAAATATCGTGTATGGTAACCCTGAAAACCTCAAATAATTTGCATGGAATAATGCACCGATGTAATCTGCGTGCACGCGGCGAATGCAGTAATTCAATTAATTTTCCACCGCGCCGCGTCCGTCGCAGCAAACACACGCCGGCCCATTGTGCGTGCGCCGCCTCCGCGCGCAAAATTCGCTCTGAAAAAAAAATGCGCCCAACAAACCGCGACGTTCAAGGCGACTGCAATTACCGCGCTGCGACAATGGGACTGGCGCACATTTCGCGTGTACGCGCACTTCTCGCATTTGATCGCAAATAATTGCCGTTGCGTAACGCGCGACTTACGCAACCCGGAGCGTCCCGCCGAAAAAAATCATCATCATCAACGCGATGTAGATCAGCGCTGGCACACGCCATTCAACCAAAATCACTTCTACCTATTTACAGCTCTTTTTTGCAACACACACCGTGTTTACATGTCTCACGTCGCATCTTCCTAATTAATAAACCGCCGATGCGCACATAACGTCGGGATAATTGAATCATCGTCGTAATTGAGATAAAATGCTGGACACAGTTGTGACAGTTTTGGGTGAGTGGGTGCTTTTGTAATCGGAATTGTATCGAAAGTGAAAGTTGTTTTTTTTTTCGGTCACGATGCACAATTGTTACGTGCTGGCGTTGTGGGTGCGCTGCAATTGCGCCGGCGAGGTACGAAAGGTTTAGGGTCAATGTCGCCGCCGCCGACTAATTGTTTCTGCATTAATCGCCACGGGTGGGTGGAGCCCACCTCGGGTATGGCATAAATCCCCCTGACAGCCGCACACGCATTACGACATTCAAATTGCGCGCGATTGGATCGTATTCACGATGTCGTTTCACACCCATATATTGCCAAATATAGCCCGTAAATAGCAATGAATGTGAGTTGACTGCACAAAAGCCACAATTTTTAATTCCCGATACGATTTAACGGTAATATAAGCGTATAAATTAATATGAATCAGAGGTATAGAGGCGTAATTTTTGATGTTTTAAGCTCAATAAAACAAACATGATGTTGCGCTCAATTTCATACAGTATACTTCTTGACTCATTAAGAATAAACAATACAAAAATTGACGCTATAAATACAACTGAACAAGATACACTCCGATAAACTTATCGGTAATAAAAACGTCCAGAAGAGGGTTACCCAAACTAGTTTCCTTATCTAAACAACCTAAAAAGGTTTTATATAACATTAAATAGGTTTTTTGAAAAAAATAATTTAAGTAAGGAGTTCCTAACATTTTTCAAAACATTGGAAACCTTTCTAAGAACAGGTCGTCTCGAACTCTTTTTCTTTCTTTTTATCCTTCGCTTTCCTCTTAAGAGTTAATAGGTCATTACTTCCTTTTGAGCACCTTCTTAGGTTTTGTCTTTTACAGATAGCTCTTCTTTATTTTAGGAAGCAGTAGATTTTTTTCTTTCTAATTACAATCTTCTCTAACAGATTTGTCTCAGATCTCAAAGTTGCTTCATAGAAGATGTTCTATGGTTGTAGAAAATAGTCTAAGAAATCACAGTAGTTCATTTTTCTATTCGACCAAGTATTATATCAATGCCATAAGCATATTTCTGAACTAGTTGTGTAAAGTTATATTATTTGTAGGAGGAGCTAAAGGATGTGTAATTTCGGTTGCATTTTGTTAGTAGGCGGAACCAAGATTACAAAACCTGTAAAATTCAGTATAACTTCGATAAAACACGAAATAAATGAAAATAATTGTGTTTATCAACGGAAGGCAAGCGATTTTCAGAAAAAGGAAACACATTTTGCAATCGACATACGCCACGTAATGAGGCATCGCAAACAGCCGTTTATCCGATGGCATGACATTAGTTTGTGTGCGCTGTTTTTTCTCCCATTCTCGATTGCAAATTTGTTGACATTTGCATTATGCCCGATACGTGCACCGCTCGCGGAGACGGTTTAATCATTCATTCGCAAAGCGCCTAGCGTGCCGCCGGCAATAATTTTGCGAACGCTGCGAATTGTTGAATCTACGCGCGGCAGTCGGTATTGGTGGCGGCGGCGGCGGTTGTTTGCGTTTTATTTCGCCGTGCTTCGCTTTCTTGCCCGCCGCCCGCGCGCTGCGAATTCGAGACGGCCGGAGAAGTTTGTTAATAAATGTCCGTTAGCGTAAACACGTTCGGCCGACGCGCGGCATCGCAACGACCTTCTTATTGCGAGATTTCCGCCCGACGCGCTTCCTCGCCAACAGCCGCCGCCGCCGCACGCTGTCGTCGCGGACGTGCCACCGCCGCCCGCCACCGATGCAGCAATCGAAGTCGACGGATTAAAACTTTCACAATAAAATCGCACGGCGCCGATTTTCTAATATGTACACGCGGCTATTATGCAGGCGGCACAGATGCGAAGCGGCGGCGGTGTGTTCGTGCCGCGCGTGCGGAATCTCACCGACCGCCGCCGTCGCGCCGGAGGCGGTTGTGGGGGGCGAGTCTCGCACGCGCAATTAACGCGATTAATGCGCCTTTTTGCGTACGCATTTCCCGCAGGATGCTTCGCACGCGGTATCCGGGGACACTTCGCCGCGCAGCGAGCGAGCGCGCGCAAAGAAAAAAAGAAACGCGCATGAGGGCAATTCGATTAAAACAACAAGTCGCTGCCACCGCCACCGCCGTCAACCGCTGAATCTTCTCGCCGCCGGTGCACGATATCAATACTCCAGCGCCCGCCGGGTTTTCGCCCGTGCATTTGCTTAATTAAATTGCCAACCGGAATTACCCGCCAACGGCGTTATGTAAAAATTGCGTGTTAATGCGCAAAAGAGCCAAAAACCACTTACAGAAATTTCTTAATACATTCGTAAGTGATTTACATATGCTCTGTTACAGTATTTACAAACAAATTAACAATAAACAAACAAGTATCTCCACAAAAATACCTACAAGACCGATTTTAATACCAGGATCGTATTTCGTGGAGTTGATGTAGAAGTCCCTCAGACAACAACAGATCTGCTGTATGCTGAAGACTCCAATACCGTCTCTTCCAAGGAGTCAGGATCAATTCAGGATAATCTCCTTTTGATTCCGAATTATCTTCTTTTTGAAAGTTCATTGTTTTCCGTTTGGTTACGATTTGGCCACCATACTGCTTCAGTTATCTACTGCTTTACTGATTCTTGATTCTTTGTAGAAAAGGTTTCGATATTCTTTGCAATTTTCTTTTTGGGTGCAGCAGATCCTCTTTCCGAGTACTACTATCATCTCTAAAAGATTTGTCTTAGACCACATGGAAGTTGCTTCATAGTAGTTCATTTCGCTAGTAGCCCAAGATTATAAAACCTGTAAATACATACAACACAACCTAACCCATTCAAAAATTAATAAACACACATTAAATTTCAAATTCTTTCCGATTTGTATTTAGATTTACCAGTTTCTCATTAAAATAAACTATGTATAATATTTGTTTTTCTTTTTGTAAGTTACAGTAATATAATGAATAGCACGTATTCAAACAAAGTAGATCCTCTCTCAAATCATCGCTCTCTTTCTCTCTCTCTCTCTCTCCCACATTTGTTCACATTTTAAAAGTTTTACGCGTTGTGACACAGGCAGAAACAATGCTGGCAATCGAATCAAAATCAAATGAACCTCAAACGTAAAAGAAACGCATACAATGCGCGCAAGTACACAGCTGCGTAAACGCAATTTTTAATTCAATCGAAACAGCGCCACGTGTGTCACGTATAATAGTAATAAATTCGAAACAGCGAAACGCCGCAAGAATAGCTCTCTTGTGCTCCTTGCGGCGTTCCGCCAGCGAAAATACTGTTTCGTTCTTTACTCGCCGCCACACCTCCAACGTAAAACTAAATTCGTCATTCGCCGCCGCCACTCTTACATGTAATAGAAAATAAAGCGCTCTTTGCATTATGTATATGTCAAAATTGCTTAAATAAACTCAATTAATTTGGATTAAAAATGTATATCCGTATCTAGCTTAGCGTAAACCTTAGTTGCTTACAAATACGAAGTAAAATATTTCGTTAATATTTACAGGAACTATACGCTATATTCATCTCTCAGCTAATTAAATTCTTACACTTGCGCCTCCGCCTCGCCGCAATATTCTCTCAAATATAATAATATATTTTGCAATCAATAGATTTAAGTATAAATTCAATATTGTTGTCACATTTCTTCGTTTCTTTGCGCAACTATTTGGAGTCGACATCTTACATTAAATATACATTACCTACGCACTATGTGTGTGTGTGTGAAATGAATCCAAAGAGTTTGTGTAGTCAACATGATTTTCCTTTCTCGCGGTTTACATGAATGGCATTGGTCACCGCAGGCCCTCAATTGTCGCGACCAAAATAAAAAAACGCAAGAAAAAACATTCTTCGATTTAGGCCAACATTTCCGCTTTGGCGCGCTGAATAATTCACTTGCATCCCTCAACAAAACAGCTCACACGCCTGTCCCGAACGTAATTAATACTGTCTCTAAATAAAACCAGTCTGGAATCGTATATCACATTTTCATTTCAAAAATTAGTTAGGGAAGAAATAAAATCGTAAAACCTATCATTCACCAGTTTGGGTTAACACCCACAAGCTTAATAAAATCCGTAAATGCGTAAAAACAATCCGGCTGAATCCGTGTTCGTCGAGGTCATGCACAACTTGGTAATTGGGCTGTGTATGCACATGTCATGTAGGCATTTCAACTAATTAAGTAAAAAAATCGTCTTTGGTTTCCCCTCCGCGACAGTAACATATTCATCTTAGTATCTCGAGATACATAACCAACCTTCTCAACTGTTCTAAGAGCAAACAACTTTTAAACAATTATATACAAAAATTCAAAGTAATTC
This sequence comes from Drusilla canaliculata, assembly GCA_027574885.2. Taxonomy (NCBI): domain Eukaryota; kingdom Metazoa; phylum Arthropoda; class Insecta; order Coleoptera; family Staphylinidae; genus Drusilla; species Drusilla canaliculata. Next base: position 24,791 of record JAODGA020014722.1, on the reverse strand, counting down.
TATCATATAAATGAATAAAGGTTCAATATATCTCTCAATTCCTTGTTAAATCATTCTTATATACACTGTACATGTAATATTTGAAGTATTTATGCATCTCGAGATACTAACTTGGTCAAAAATGACATAACCCAAATATAGTTATGTCATGTTTGTGATGCAGAGTTTTACACGTCATGAGATTCATTTCTTTCGGCGCTGGCTTAAAACTTGCTTCCTTGCACACACATAACAGAGTAAAATGTGAGAAATATGCGCCACATGACACGGACTTCATTTCACCAGCTGCCTACCGTAACTACCTAACGCCTAAACGAGAAAATACCCATTGGAAAATAACATCCTCCTAGAAAGAATGACACCCTGTTTACAGTAAGTATGGCCATTTCGATATCGGGCGTGTCCTTGATTTGCGGTAGTTCAATCGCACTTGGTTTTGAACATTATTCGTTTCGTCGTCGAAATGAATCAGTGATCATCGTGATTTTCACCTACTAATAAACCTAATAAGGCATTTGCATAAATTGTTGTAATTTGGTCGTTTTTGTGGTTTTATCTTGTTGCGGTTGTTTCCGATGTATTGATCTGCAATTGGTTCCTCATATTGTTTCGTAGCCTAGGACCTAGTCAATTCTCCTCACCCCCCCTCACACAATCACTCCAATTAATTAGCGCGCTCACTGCTAAACCCTCGTGTAATGCCCATATCTACCTACCATGTATAAACGCAATAAAATCGAAGAAAATGGAATTTAAAATCAATCAATTCTATGGCACTTAACTCCTTACCTAGGTTGCAATATAAATGTTCGTTTCTCGCACACGCGCGCGCGTGTCTATATCTGCCTAAATCACTAGAAAAATTGTCTTTGTTATGTCTGTTGAATTGTCAAATCGCCACCTTTCGCCGCATTCATTGTCCCATCTCGGCTCGGTTGAGTGCGCGCCTATCTGTGCAGGAAGTGCAACTGTGGTCCGAATGCCTGGAAAGGTGGCTGGGCTCAGTAAGTCGCCAGCACGTTGCCGTTGGCGGTGGGCACGTTCGGTACGGGGTGCGCGTTCGCCGGATGCATGAGCGTCTGCTGCAGGATGGAGCCACCGGCGACGGACGTCGGCAGCGCGCCCGCCTGCGTCGCCTGCGCCTGCTGCATGCTGGCGGCGCTCGTCGACACCGAGATCGGCGGTTGCTGGATTTGAATTTCGACGATGGGCGTCGCGTTCGGCGGTAGTTCCTGCTGGTGTTTCCTTAGATGCCTAAAATGAACGAATGTACATTAACATAATCCTCTTAATTATTTAGTATGAAATGACGTACCGTAACATATTGCCCTTTTCGACAAACGTGCGTCCACAATCCGGACAGGCATGTGGCCGTTCGCCGCTGTGTGACCGTCGATGTGACACGAGATGTCCCTTGCACATAAAGTCCTTCTCGCAGAGATCACAGCGAAACGGTCGTTCGGCCGCCGCGCCCTTATTATGCGAACGCTGATGGAAGAGCAAGTTGCCCTTCAGCGGGAACGACTTGCCGCACTCGCCGCAGCTGAACGGTCTTTCGCCTTTGGGAGGAACGTCTTAATAAGTCGGACAGTAAGTGATTGAGCGTGTGCGTACTGCGTGTGGTTGCTACATACCTGTGTGCGAGCGCATGTGATTGATGAGATGCTCCTTGCGCGTGAACGGCTTGCTGCACACGTTGCAGCAGTGCGGCGTCTCGCCGGTGTGCTGCCGCAGGTGGTTGGTGAGGTGCTCCTTGCGCGTGAACGTCTTCTGGCAGAACTCGCAGCGGTGCGGCGACTCGCCCGTGTGTATCCGCACGTGGTTCGTGAGATGCTCCTTCCGCGTGAAGCTCTTCGAGCAGAAGTGGCAGCGATGCGGCGACTCGCCCGTGTGCTGGCGCACGTGATTGGTGAGATGCTCCTTGCGCGTAAAGCTCTTCGTGCAGTACGTGCACTTGTGCGGCGACTCGCCGGTGTGCTGGCGCACGTGGTTGACGAGGTGGTCCTTGCGCGTGAACGCCTTCGGGCAGTAGTTGCAGCGGAAGGGCGTCTCGCCGGTGTGCTGGCGCACGTGGTTGATGAGGTGCTCCTTGCGCGTGAAGCTCTTGGAGCAGTAGCCGCAGCGGTGCGGCGACTCGCCGGTGTGTTGGCGCACGTGGTTCAGCAGGTGCTCCTTGCGCGTGAACGTCTTCGAGCAGAAGTCGCAGCGGTGCGGCGTCTCGCCCGTGTGCCACATGATGTGGTTCGTGAAGTGCTCCTTGCGCGTGAAGCTCTTGCCGCAGATCTCGCAGCGGAACGGCGTGTCGTTGGTGTGCGAGCGCATGTGGTTGGCGAGGTGCTCCTTGCGCGTGTACTTCTTGCCGCAGATGGTGCACTGGTGCGGCGTCTCGCCCGTGTGCCACATCACGTGGTTCATGAAGTGCTCCTTGCGCGTGAAGCTCTTCTTGCAGATGTCGCAGCGATGCGGCGTCTCGCCGGTGTGCTTGCGCACATGGTTGACCATGTGCTCCTTGCGCGTGAACGTCTTCGCGCAGTACTGGCAGCGGTAGGGGGTCTCGCCCGTGTGGCAGCGCGTGTGGTTCTCGAGGTGCTCCTTGCGCGCGAACGACTTGCCGCACACGGTGCAGTTGTACGGCTTGTCGGTGGAGTGCCGCTTCATGTGGCGCTCCAGCGACGCGGCGTTCGCGAACACGTGGAAGCACACGCTGCACGTGAACATGCTGCCGCCGAGATGGCACTTGCCGTGCCGGCTCAGCTCGGCGGCGTTCGGAAACGCTTTGCCGCACACCTGGCACGTGAACGGCTTGCGTTCTGTGTGGTAACGACGATGGACTATTAGTTGGTAACGAAATTGGAACATTTTTCCACAGATATCACAAACATGTGTGCCTTAACAAGAGAGATTACAAGAATTACACAGTGCGTACAGCACAACATACATGTACAAGGGTCGCGGTAAGTTGAGCGAAATCCATTGATCAGCATGCAATTTGGCGACTGGTAAGTTGAGAGAATAACACTTAATCGAAAAAGAATTCGTCAAATAATGTATCCGTTTACAACAAACACTGCACTCTTTTCCACGCTAGTTTTTTGCAAGAGACTTTTGTTGCAATAACGTTCTGGACGTTGTAACTGTATATATTATTCGACAAATTGTTTTTCGATTAAGTGATATTCTTTTAACTTACCAGTCGTCCAATTGTGTTTCGATCAACGGTTTTCGGTCAACTTACTACACACGCATATACAGAACCACAATCAACAGAAATCTAAACTCATTACCAGTATAAAAAAACTCAAATACATGCATTACTACTGACTTTATTGCTGTTTTACAATTGTTGATTAACTTGCATGCTTGGCTTTGATAAGGCACTTGACTTATTGAATGTTATTGACTACTTTGTATTGTTGAAAGTATTTAATCACTATTACCAAATATCAATGACTTATTAACATGCATGATTCCATTGTTATACACTACTTAGCCAAATTAATCAATAATATTGTGATTACTTCAATGGTTAAAACGATTTGTTCTGCAATATCATGCAATCAACGTGTTCATTTCAAATACCTGCTATAAGCGTGGGTGAATTCTCCGAATTAATGCCGCTGGTAGACGCCTCCTGATCACCCTCTAGCACCTTTGGCACGGTGGCGATGTTGTTCACGACACCGCCCTGCAGATTCACCGTCTGCTGATTCTGGCCGGCCTGCACGTGCGTGCCGGCCGCCGGCTCCGTCTGTATCTTGCCGAACACCTCGTGATACGCGAGCAGCTGATTGAAGTCGTCGACGTTCACCTTGAACATGTTCTGCACCATTTCGACGCCGATCGTCTTCGCCAGGTCCTGATCCGGCAGGCCCGTGGAGATCTTCACGATGCTGCCGTCCGCCGTGCGCACGTCCATCAGATTCGGCTTGATGTCCTGCAGGCCGAACTGCGCCGACAGAAACTTGGTGGCGCTCTGCAGCGCCTTCTCGTCCTTGATCTCGTGCAGCGGCTCCTCGCCGCCGCCGGTCCCGCCCGCACCGCCTCCGCCGCCGCCGGCGGCGTTCGCGTTCGGCGCCTCGGACGCCTCCATGCGCACCACGTTGTCGAGCACCTGTTGCACCTGCAGCTGCTGAAGGTGCTGCACGGACATCGCCTGCGGCGGCAGCTGCTGCTGCTGTTGCCCGCCGGGACCACCGCCGCCGCCGGCGTGCAGCTGCTGCGCCTGCGAGAGATGCGACGCCAGCTCCTTGTGCTCCTTATTGTCGTCGATCACCGACACCATGTTGTCCTGCACTTGCACCTGCACCATGTTCGCCTGCGACTGCAGCTGATTGTGCTGCTGCTGTTGCTGGCTGGCGACCAGCGCGTTCGACTGGTGATTGCTCAGCTGGTTGTTCGGTGCGTCCAAGTGCATTGTACTCGTAGGCACTGTTAGATTCGCATTGTGCGACAGAAGAATGTTGTCCGGCTGAATCAAGCCGCCTGAATGTTGACTCACACCTGGATCCTGCACAATGTTATGTATTAGTTTACCTGCATATTATTGTTGAGTATATTTAATCTACAAATACCTAAATATAAACTACAATTATCTTCAAGACACAAAACCTATTACAATGAAAGATTGTAAAATCTATTTAACCAAATATTAGAATCTATAAATACTTCTCTATTCTCAAATCAGTTGTTTTGATTATTCTAATTTTGACGTTTCAGAATCTATGTATATCAAAATAAATTTGTGTTATAAAATTGAGTTGTGTACAACGTTGTTTCCCTTAACTCGTCCGAACGATCACTTGACACAAGCCAAACTATATAAATTATACAAAGTATGGACTGCACACATAATTTAAACAAAAATTTACAGTTTTAGACTGTTAGTCGTCGTTTGACGTTTTAAGGTTATATTGCACGTCCGCCAATTGCGTATTTTCTATAAGGTAGCGTACAAACTGAACTTGTATTGTGAGTAGCTTGTTGTTTATTTGTATTTGAATGAGAGCGTCAAAGCGCCTACTAGCGACTTACATACGCAACGAAAACACGGAGTGAACGCACGCATTCCATTCGAAAAAAAAACAATATCAATTCGTGGAGAATCATGGAGATTTCAACCAACCACAACACTGCTATTCTAATCCTCAATAGTTAAAAATAATATTATTCTGCTTTGTTTTGGATGCTTAACATCACTTGTTAACATAAATACGCGTTATTACATTGTTTATTGATGAGTTTTACCTCACTTGACTGTGACTATTTCAGTAGAAACAAACAAAAAACACATACATATTGTTTTGAAATTACTTATTTGTATGGCTTTGTTTGTTGTCTATTGCTATTTAAGTAGCTATCAGTCTAAAATAAATAAATGAATCTAGGGTATGGGGACAACATACTTGCGCGAGTTTTTGGTTGTCGTTGCGTGAGGCCGAGCCGGGCAGGCCATAGACGGAGACCTGCGGAATGGGTCCGGGCAGCAGGTTCGTGAGCACCCAGTACTTGGCAACGGAGCTGAGCGCGACGGCGTTGAGCGCGGTCGTGTTCACGCGCAAATCGGTGACGGCCGTCGTCGTGGCTGTCTGCGGCCTGGTGGACACCTAAAAAAAACACGCACGCCGTCAGCACAGCTCTCGACAACACAAAATCGCATCCGCGTGCGCAACAATCGCAATACGTACTTCATTGTTCCCATTGTTCGCATGTGCAGGAAGCGCCTGCGATCCCTCAGCGTTCATGTTCGTGGGCAGCGGCGCACCTGGTGCATCAAGTCATCGCCTCCGCGCGGTTGTGCCGTCCCAGGTGCGTGCGTTTGTTTTCCTGTTTGGCGTTTTTCAAACCGCGGCTATCACGTGAACGCACACTCCGCCGCCGCCTGTCAATGCATTGTTGTCGGCGAGCGACGATGCGGCGGGACGCGCAGGGAAGCCATTACGGGACGCACAACACGAGTTGGAGAGAGCGCAGAGGCGGCGGTGCGGCGGCGACGAGCTGGACACGCCGCGCGGTGGCGGCGGCGGCGGCGAACTCCACGTACACACGGCACGGCACCAGCTTCGTCGACACGGCGCGTTTTCCCCGAGCTGCGTGCGGCCAACTTCGTGCGACGGTGCGTTGCATGGACGCGCGCGCGGGGTGGTGCAAACAATATAAACAAACTAAGATGGCCGGCGCGGCGTTGCAGCATGCGCGCACGATGTCGACTCCACGGCGTTTTTTCGAATAATTTTCGCGAAAATTTCATGCAAAACTCACCGAAAATGATTTAAAACATTTCTTGCTTATTACACCACATTTATAAAACATGTTTGTTAAGTTTTTATTCGGAATATTTGTGATTTTTGACACTAAAAGCATGCAAACGTTTTCGAAGTGGCAACATCGCTCTAACCACAACCGTTCTCAATGAGGATGCGCGTGGGGCAGAAAAATGCTGCGCAGTAAATTCAAAACTGACGCACGTTACACAACTTGCACAACTCTGTGTAACTGTTACATTTCTTCTTTGTTATAATACTTTATTTTTTGCTTATTATTACTTTCACATTCAAGAATCTAATTATGTTAACCACACTTTAATTATTATTCTGAAAACTTTGATTATAGCACTTTAAATAATTTTCTCACAACCACATGCAAAAGTTGTCATAACTTGCAACTTTACATGCACGAAAACCTGACCATACCGTTCAACAGGTACGCTATGAGCTTCATATCAACACTTGTAACGATATGAGATATTGAATGGTACTTGTTTTTCTTAAATTTTTCAAATTTGAGTAAAATACACTTATAACACTTTATACTACTTTATAACAGATACACGAATTTAATAACAATTTTGAACATATATTGACAAAATCTTCTTTAAAAGAAGTGTAAAGTAAAACCAATTTTATGAAACAAATTTTTATATTAAAGTGTAACGATTCGATTAAATACACAAATTACACAAATGAAATAATAAACTCTAAACTCATTCTTCAACAACCTCTTCGCTGATTTCCTCCTCTTCATTCATGCTATCATTGGCTTTGCTCAAATTTGGGACCAATGCGGTGGTCGGAATATTCAAGCCTTTCGCTAGTGCCTCAACGAGATCTTTATTGACAAAGTATGTAATTGGTGTTTGAGTGGTCGACGCAAGAATCTGACGCAACTCGAGGAAAAACTGCTTCGCCTGCGGGAACTTGTCATGCTTTATCGACATCTGTATCATCAGAGCGTAGATGTCGCCAAGGCGAACTGATGTTTCTAACTCGTCACTACCACTCGAAAGCAGCAGCTTACATTGTTGCACGCCCGTAGTGTAATCGCCACGCTCAAATAGTCGCTTTATGTCCACGAAGCGCTTCACCGCCGTTAATTGCTGCTGCATAATTTCGGTAGCTCGACGATGTGCGATTGGATCGCTGGGTTGAGCGACTTTCGCAAGCGCACGCTGCGCCTCTGTCAGCGCACCCAGGGCCTTCTCATAGTTCTGAAACTCATCAATTTCAACGTGTGCACATGCCACGTAGAAATTAGCCAGTAGATCTAACGCTTTCCCTTTCGAATAGAACGTGATAATGTTTTTGAGGATATCCGGTTGGTTCTGCCAATCCAAGGACTGTAGGTAGTTTGCGGCCATTATGTAAATCTCCCGTTGGCGGGATACTCCTGCGAAGAAAACAATCTTCTGAGTGTCTCCGGATTTGAGAAGGGCTTTCATGGCTTTGAGTTTATCCCCAGCTTGCGTGTACTTTTTCGTGGCGATATAATACTGTCCCTGGGCCATTAGCGCATTCGCCAGACTCGTCAAAATATGCAGACGTTGCTCCTCGTTGACTTCGTCTTTCTCCGGTGTTAATTTCTCAGCTAGTTCTTCCGTCAGCTGAACATTATGATTGAGACAAATATCTATTGCTTCCCCGTATTTCTTCCCGATTGCGTACAGATCCACCGCCTTGTCGTACTCTTCGTTGACGATGAAGAACTCCGCGCACTGTTTGATCAGCAGAGGGTCACTGTCGGCGTGCAGATCTGTCGCAATTGTCTGCAGAGTATCATTAAGATGTGTACGATACGCCAAGTCTAGTGCTTTGTGCATCATTCCGCCACGATGATATAAGGTAACTGCTTTGTCTAGAACCCCCATCTCTTCAAAGTGACGGGCGCATTCGATAATTTGCCGATTCCCAGCTATGGAGCCAAGCAACCATAACTCCTCCAGCAGATTCTGCTCCTTGCATAGACGAACCGCATTGTAGTAAGCATTGGCTCGCATAAAAAACGCCACAGCGTTTTCGATATTACCCACTGATTCGTAGCAGTGGGCCATGTGGTACAACGCTGCTTTGTCATTACCACTACGTGCCAAATCAGCTGCACGTGACTCTTCACCCAGGAAAGTGAGAACACGCACCTGGTTGTAGGTATCATTTGCTTTGGCGTAGATTTCCAACGCGGTTTGCATATCTCCCTGAGATTCATTATACTGGCCCCACCATTTAAGCAACTCCCTTCAAGAACTCATCAAGTTAGAATAATTTTTAACATACAACAAAATCTACTTACGGATCTGAAGTTTTAGACATATGTTCTTGTAGTAGTTCAGGATGTTCTGCAAGCATTCTCGGTACGTTGGATCCATGCGTGACGGCATTCTCGTAGTGTGGAATAGCTTCCCTGAGACGACCATCTTGTTCTAGCACTCTTGCGGTAGCATGTTCCGTATTTCGGAGATGAATTCTGTCTACGTCCTGAGCGATTTTTATGCAGAGATCTAGACGATTACGTCTACGATAGAGTTGGTTGAGCAGATCGAAGCGATTAGCTTCTGTCAGTAATTGCTCTGCTTCTTCCTACAAATATTAGATTTTTAAGTGCTCTAAGAAAGTATACAAATTTTAAACTTACCAACATTCCTAGCTGTATAGCCAGTTCTGAAAGCTTTGCTTCAAACGAAAGGGAATCATCTTGCATTGCAAGCCTCAACGCACGAGCTGATCGAGCATTCCCCATGTGACCTAAACAAACACCAGCCACATCCAGTCTTCTAGTTTTCACACACATACGAGCCAAACTACCCCAGACACTGGTGCTTTGCACTAATTTGATTGCCTTGAATGCTTCGTCCATGTTGCCCAACGACAGATAATAGCTGAAATCCAACACGGCTTCCTTGGTTGCCTTGTTGCACAACTCCAATCCGTTAAAGTCATTCATTAATTCCCGATGCACGGACAATTTTTGAAGAGTTGCAATATAAGGTGTTGCAATGCCCAGCAATCTCGCGTCAACATCCGTAGCTCTAACATCTTGTATGGAAAGACCACGGTCCTGGGAGTAGAACATCGTAACCAACACCTGCTCTTCCAGCTCCAGCGGCTTCTGGTTGATTTTTCTCGAAATCTTTATACCTTCCATTAGCTGTCTGTCTTTTGCTGTCACCGATCGTTTCTTCGCGTTGCAGCAGAGCAGGCGCGGATCGTCAATATCCCAGCAGATGGTGATCAAAGCACGGTTGGAGCATATCAAATTTGCCTGGTAGTTCTTTTCGGTTGATGCATCTTTGGCATAATCATCCACCTCATTATCTTCTTCGTTTGACTTGTAAAAATCATAGTTTACTAAGGTATCATCTTCGATATTCCACAAGTACAGTTTGCCATCAGGTATCAAACTGGCATCTGCTAAAGAAAGCGCAATCCGGTTACCGGTTCGATTAGATTTTGCTTGTATAATTTCCCCAAAATCAGGTACCATATCGTACATGGCCTTTGCAGGCGTTGTAAGCTTTGGTTCACTATCGGAAATATCGTAGACCTTCAGAAATCCGTCCATGGTAAATACGACCAAATTGTTGCCAGATAAGTCCATACCAATTGGTTCTCCCTCAGCGGTAACAACTGGGATGGTAGATAGTATAGCACCACTGGAACTACGAATTGTGATTCCTGTTTGGAACATTACGATCACGTTCTGGTTATGCAGACAGATCTTTTCGTTGTCGCAGGGAAAATTACCTAATTCAATGGCGGTCATTGCAGTTTTACGCGATAACGAGTACACCGCAATGGCACGGCCATTGGTCACAGCCAAGTATTCATCAGTTAGCGATAGATCGCCCACCTGCAAATCGCACTTCACAGTCGCGCGTCCTTCAGGAGTCTCAATGAGAATCTCGTTTGCCGAGCGCTGTGTAGCCCAGATTCTTTCTGTGAAGCAAGCAGCCAGTACTTGCTCCTTCATAATGTATACCCGTGTTACACAATTAACACTCAGCAAAGGTTGACGCATTTGAATCGTTCCCCAGTGCAATTGCTTCACAGTACCGGTCACACCACTGATGTTCTGAAGCTCCCAACTGTCTTCCGGCTCCCGGGACTTTCTACTTGATGTACGCACCCAGAAATAGATGCGACCACAATGCGTTCCCGCACAAATTGTCTGGTTTACTTTACAGTACGCCAAACACGTGAACATCTCATTCATCTGTCGACTAATATCATCACTGGGATTGTTGAAATTCTTTAATGTTGTCGGCAATACGTAGTTATCGTTACTGTCTATATCCCATACTCGTACTGTCAGATCCCCTATAAAATATTTACAGAATTATACTAGAGTAAAAGTCTCCTCAGTATATTATATACCCGTAAGAACTGCTAAGGAACTTCCTCCACACCACACGAGACCTTGATTCGTAGCTCCACGCATATTCTGCATACGTCCACTCATCTTCACTTTGATCAACTCGCTAAGGTGACCCTGAAAATCAACTCGAAAGTGACCGATTGTCAGACCTTCCATCATCACCACAATCGAATCCGAATTAGGATGATAGAGAATGTACGCTAGAGGATTTCCTTCAGTATTAAGCACTTCGGCGCAGGCACCTCCTTGATTAATATAGTAGATCACACCGCTCTGAATACCAACAAAGAAGCAGGTGTTGTCACTACCATCCTGAACGCGAAACTTCCTTGCCGTAGTTTTGGGCCGCCAGTTACTGAACATATCCAACGCTCTTTCGTCACCATTGACTGCCGCTTTAGCGAGTCCTTCCACATCAAACTCCGGATGGCTTTTGATTGTCAATCGAAACGTTACATGCGTAATCGTATCCTTCAGATCGTGATGAAAAGCAGTGATAATCTCACCACGACTATCAACCTTCCACCCTACTAGGGATCCGGTCTGGAACGCAAAAGATATAATGGTGTTTGAAGATGTCTCAATTACCATACCGTGTCGCAGCTAACAAGACGACCACCCTTCTCACTAAACTCCAAAATTGTGATTGGTCCTTGATGGGGACCCACGACATTGAGAAATTCCCGTTCGCCGGTCCACACACGAAGTTCCCCATTCTCCCAACCACACGCAAAGATCTGCCGCTCAGGATGCCAAGCAAGCGCAGTCACTTGCGACACTGAGTGGTAAGGAAAGTTGACATCTCTGAGTGGCTCACCCTGGAAGTATTACATCCTACAATCAATCTGAGATATTACAATGAATTTACCAAATATTTACCAAATCGTCGAAGATTGTAACGAATCCCCCGCGCTCTTGGGAGTAGCTTGCAACAGCAAGCAGTGGGAATGTTGGATGCCATACTTCGTCGGTGGTGATTGTATCCGCTTCTGCAAAGTTTACCGGATTCTCGAAATACAGAGTCATTTTTCTAGGATTTGCGAACAAGACAATCGAATCTAATTGAATGATTCTACATGTAGAATTTTCCGGTCACATTTTGATCGATAGAATGAAAACCGAGAGGTTTTGTTTGTAGCAACGCGAATGCATCACTACGGCAACCAAGCTGTAAGAGAAGTCAAACTCGGCAGGTACAACGCTCTTCTTTAGTGACCTTGATAGGCAGGTGTTTTACCTGCGCATCAAAATGCAGGTGTTTGGACGCAAACCATGCTATATTGTATTCTTCTTTATTATTTTGTGTTTTGTTCCCTAGTTACAAAACATTTTTTTAAATTCAAGTTTACCCCAATAACCGTTGTTTATTTTCAAAGTTTGCATATTTTAAAGTCCAATAATCAAGTCAGAAACAACTATTTACAAAAAATAACACTTAATTCTCTTTTTACACTATAGATATTTTTTATTGACATATTTAAAATTAATTAATAATTTACAATGTGTGATGCAATTAAAATTGACACTATCGCAATTTTATTAATCTTGTTGCTAACACCCAGCTTTGAACTATTCACTTACATAAATTTATGATAACATAAATTATTATTGAATAACCTTTCATTACGTCTCGACTTTAACACAGCGCGTACGAAATTCTACTTGTTTTGGTGTTTAGATGTTTAGTGATAAAAATGATAAGGTATGTATGTAAATGAATTGCAAGCTTCAAGTATGCATTTATTTATCGCAAACACGCAAAAATAAAAACACGCCAAAAGTTCATCATTCACTTCCAGAAATCTCTTGTTACGACATGATTACGTTATTCGACCAAATAAATATATACCGAGTTCAAATTACTAAATAATAATAATTGATATAAATTATTCATTATTATATTATCATTAAAACATATATAATTGTTATTACCCTGCATTTAAAAAAATATCTGTGATATCTTACGTTAATCTCAGTTTCATGTTTTAACATTCAATTATCTTCATTGCAATTAATTGCATCATACGAAGACCCTGTAATGAGCGATATATGTCGCAATTGCACTAAAGCCATAGTTAGTAAGGTCAATACCACACACGTGATGTTTAGTGGCTTGATGTCAGCGCAGATCTCCAGAGCTCAGCACTTTTCTGAGATTGCAAACGATTATCAATCTGGATAAGTTTGCTGTGCTTATTCACATGTTTGCTTCGCAAATACTAGCCTGGAGATGAACGTAGAATCCAAAAATTACATAGAAAAAGTGCGCATGCTTAAACACTGCAGGCTTACTGATACCATTATTATCAGTAATATTAGTAAGCCTTTCCTTTATCTCTGTTTTATTATCAGCGAATATTTTAGAGAATAATTGAATATTTTGTATAAACGAATAACATTTACTACATGTCTGCTGAACGTATCGGAAGCAAACTAGATTTTGACACAATTGGTGACAGTTTCATCTTAATTAGTCGTAATTAACTGGACAATGTAACAAGTTATTTTTAGTGTTTCTCAAATTTTATCTAGTTCAAACCACATTAATTTAAATCTAAGCAAATATCATTTGTCATCTAAAAACCTTAATATGGGTCTTATATAAGATTAGACTTGTAGAAACATTACACATTATTCTGCACTTTGTCCTAAGGTATTTTATTCACATTTTGAAAAACTTTAATTTATGCCACACACGATATTTTATAACTTATTTAACAATGTTTAAAATACATTAAGATAAACAAACAAAATATACAAGATACTTACAAAACTCTTTGAGGAAATACAAGTTTAATTTATCATATGTTGTAGTAGATTATCATAGTTTGTGTGTTTGTAGATAACATACTTGTAAATATTCTTTATATTATTCAAAGCAATTTTACTTAAAATTTATTTTTATTTATTATATTGCATTTAAAACCTAAAAATCTACATATACGTAACACATTTCATACATTACAATAAATAAAACAAGAGAAATGGATTTAATGTGTCATGAATTGTACAATAACCATATTTAATTTTTCTAGATTAAAAACAAATTAAGAAATAATTTTACAAGCTACAAGCTAAAAATTTAACCATTGCAATTTACAAACCCTAAAAAAAGTCCAATAATTAAGTTAAATTTTGGATATGTCTTAAATCCGGTAAACTAGTGGGAGAAGAACGTGCACCAAAAACCACCTCGGATTAAACATATTTGATTAACACGAACGCCGACCGACGGCTGTCCTCGAAAAGTTTATAACACAAGTGCTGTTATCACCTACCATTTCAGTCTGCAATCGCCGGCTTTGGCGCACACACCGAATCTCGCAAGCACAAAAACTGTCTTATAAGTTAACTAGAAAAACTTGTAAAAAGATTTGAGTCACAACAAAATATGTCTTTTTCACCAACACTCACATCACATCGCAGTTCCGATAGGGTTAAAAGTTTCAATCTTTACTGGACGGCATTCTGTTGTAAGTATTTTGATTTTTGTATTTTCTCAAATTCATTTCCGATAACAAATACCTGTGTATTGCACTTGATATTTCAATAAGTATGTTTGTTAACGATCTTATCATTTCATAAGTGGATAGCTAAGTGCACTAAAAGAAAAGTGAAATTGTTACCATATATCCTTATCAATGAACGCATTCCTTTAAATATTGGAAATTGACTAGTTGCTATGTAAAATACCATTTAAAAGTAACATTCCTTAAATAATGGTGCATACGTCTCATATACATATTTTGGTTGTCATAGAATGTGACAATGTAATCCCTTCGTTGCTTAGTTCACCTTGGGTTTCTCCGCATGGTAAACATCTGAAAACAATCCGTAGTGACGCGTTCGTGATAATTGTCTCTTATTGGCATCCGACATCAACACAATTAGACACAATCTAATCCATTTATAATTTGTTTGATTGTTTGCTTGTTTTTTTTATTTCTTTATTGCGTTACAATAATTTGGTAAATCGATTTACACAAGCTTGACATGGGTAAAATTCCCCAGGGACGTGTTTTTATGCTAGCTTTTTTATTTGGGGTGTTACACATTGTTTTGCTTCTATCCTTGTTTGTTTGCTTTGGGATTATTTACAAATTTCACGCTGATATTTATTGCGCCTTGGGCAGATGTAGACACAATTGCATATAAGCAAACATTCGGTGGGATTCAGCGTGCGTGATGCATATGTAGTGGCAATTTCGCAATCTTGGAGCTGGTTTTCAGGGACACGTGCGATAATTGGTTTTATTACACCTTAATCCGGGGAAATTGAGACATTAGTAATGTTTAAAGCATGCGTTTAAAGCAAAAAAACAGTTGTAAACATAATTTAGTTGTCCTTAGATTTATGATAATCTCATTTGATTTAATCAAAGCTTACAATTTGTGTGTTCATCTAGTTTTTAAATCCGGTTTTATTTGAAACAAAGTTTAAAGTAAGCAATAAATAAACAATAAGTATATGATTATGATTAACAGTGCTCTACATGCTTGAAAACATCAAAAACTGATTAAAGAACAATTAGAATTGAACACAATATCAACCGATAAAAATCTAGTCAAATGTAAGTTAATATACGAGTACTATCTGAATTATTTTTGGTCAAAAGTGTAATCTCTTACGTTAAGAGGTTAATACACGATCAGTAATAATGACATTACTAATAATGACATTACCTGCATTATTGCATGTAACGTAATGGACGTCATTCCAACTTTTAGACTTTGCAGGGTGATTAATAATGTCATTCCTATAAAATAATGACATTATTACTGATAGTGTAGAAACCCGATAAAAGGTAGAATCTTGACTGATGCTTTCTTAAAAGGTTCCTACACGATGAATAATAATGACATTACCAATAATGACATTACCTGCATCATTGCATGCAACATAATGAACTTAATTCCAACTCTTAGATCCTACACGGACATTAACAATGTCATTCCGGTAAAATAATGACATTATTACTGATCATGTACAAACCTCTTAAGAACACTTGATAGTTGTTTATTCAAAACCGCAATTAATAACTTAACTTGAATGAATTTAACATTAAAATAAATATATACAAATTATCCTACCAACAATAATAGTATTAGAATAAATAATTATAGTCTTGAGATACAAACAGGTGGTAAACGTTGATGACTCATTTTGTTTGTTTTTTTCTTTCTTTATTTTATGACTCTAAATTGTCGCTTTATGGAAACAATCTACAACACGGCAACATGTTTGAAATAAATAAACAAGGCTTCTTACAAAACATAATAAATCTGAAATGTTTTCACTTTTAATAATTCCAACTAACTGGTATGTTGATAGTGTGATACATTTTCATCATATATAAATATATATCAATCAATGATATTGATAAGAATTATATGTTACATGAAATAGTATTTTGACTTATACTGAAATTAGTTTAGTTGATACAATCAATATGCACACATCAAATTATCTATTGCGGCATTTCCCTGGCCACACTAGAATTCAATGCGCAATTTGTACATATTACATCATTTTGTCTATAGGTAGCCTAAATATGATTGTTCTTTCAGTGAATCTAACGTCTTTCCTCTGCGGCATTCTATTCTCATGGGCATCACCAAGTATTCCGGCCTTAGATGGCACCAGAGACCCAGAGTTAAACCCGTTACCAGAAAGAATCCAACTGGCGGAAGGATCCTGGTTGACAGCTTTCCTGTTCATTGGTGCCATGATTGGCAATCTGATCACAATGGTGATAGTAAAGAAACTCGGAAGAAAGAAATCCATACTCATCATGCTTGTACCGACAATAATTGCCTTCCCCATATTGGCGCTAGCCGGCAATCTGATTGCCTTCTTCATAGCGCGAATCTTTAATGGCTTCACATTGGGCACCATTCTGCAGGTGGTCCCTGTCTATGTGGGCGAAGTGGCTAGTAAGGAGCAACGCGGTGAACTCGGTTGCTTCTTCTCGATCTTTCTTGCCATGGGACAGATGTTTGTCTACTCGGTGGGACCGTGGATGCGGTTTGAAGACTTCCAATACGTCAATCTGGTCTTCCCATGTCTTGCGTTCATTCTGATCGCGATATTCGTAGACGAAAGTCCATATCATTTTGTGCACACTGGTGACAAAGATCGGGCGTTGGAGGTTCTTGCTCGCCTGCGCCCAGGGTACGATGACAAGCGTCTGCAGGAGGAACTGGATGATATCACCCAGAGTATTGCGAAGAAGAGCGAGCAGTTAACGTACAAGCAACTCTTTGGCCAACGTGGCCTACGCAAGGCACTCATTCTTGCCATTGCCTTGATGGTCTTCATCCAGATATCGATTATCAATCCAGTCGTCTCGTACATGGAGACGATCTTTACGAATAGTGATACTGGAATCTCCCCGCAGATCTCCTCGATCGGTGTGGCCCTTCTGCAACTGATCACCACCATGATAATTCCTTACTTTGTTGATCGCTTCGGCAGAAAAATCCTACTAAGTCTGGGCCAGACTTTCGTCACTGTAAGCATCACAGCACTGGGCGCATACTTCTATCTGAAAGACAATGACTACGATGTCAGTTCATTGGCCTGGTTGCCACTTGCTTCAATTTTGGTCTTTATTGTTGCGTTTGCTATTGGTGTGGGATCCGTCACGTACGTGGTCATTGGTGAAATATTGCCCGATAACGTCAAGAATGTCGTTTCCACTATCTCAATTCTAATCAATAGTATCATTGCGTTTATTATTGTGTTCGTATTTCCATTGCTCGAAGACGCTATCGGGTCAGCTCCGACTTATTGGATTTTTAGTGTTTTGTGTGCTGGGTCGGTAATATTCCTTGTTTTAGTTCTGCCTGAGACAAAAGGTAAAAGTCTTATTGAAATTCAGGAATTGTTAAACAAATAGCTTGTGCATTTTTTTAATAATTGAGAGCTGGTTTATTTTTTTAAATATTTGTTCCTGAAATACGAACATGTTTTTACAAATAGGTTCATAATTATTCATGAACATATTTATCACATTTATTTACTTGATATAAGTGGATTGGGTATCTAAATGTGACAATAATAATTAAGTATTATAATTTTACAATAAAATGTCTATTCAATAAATATTTACACCAAATAAGTTTGTTAGTTTCTTTGATAAAACCTTTCAAAATGCCCTTTTCACTTGCAACGTATGGCAAGCCTTGCACAGAGAAGACGGTTGATATCTCATATCGTAACAAGTGATGATATGAAGCTTATAGCGTCACTGTTGAATGATATTGTCAGATTTTTGTGTATATAATGTTGAACGATGTGACTACTTTTGCATGTGGTTGTGGAAAGAAAACTACAGATCTAAACTAAATAAATTATAAACAATTATGTTTCTCATATGTCTACCAGGAACGCAGTTTATTAAATCATAATTGTATAAAAAAGCAATTGATGCAATATAATAAATGTATTTTTAATTAGCATATTCCATACAAAATTACCTATTTTTAATTATTAATTTTAAGCAAAACTATAAGGTTTTTTAGTTTCTCAAACTTTATAAAATTTCAAAACCGGTTCTCAACTTACATGTATAGTTGGTTACCTAATTGTTGATTGAATACAATTCCTAGGGACTTTTGTCACTGAATTTCGCGCCGACACACACAATAAATCCGTTGTGTCCGTTTTGTACCGACTCCATTTCGTCGGTAGCCGGTGTTTGTGCGCGGTGTGTTTAGCTGCAGGTCAAATCGGATTGCATCTATTTCAACCAGAAAATCACTGGAAAACACGAGCTTCGCACAAGTGTCTTCATCAACATCAAAGGCACCTACCAAATCTACATTCCACGCAAATCATTCCGCGTTAATTGTGTTTGAGTGTGTTTATCACAGGCTTTCATTCAAACACAGCATACATATAAAGGTATTATTCAGTCTCTTTCATTCCACACTAGGTTATTGCGTATTTTCATTGGTGGGCGAGAATCGATTCAATCATTACATATATGAATCCTTGTTTGTACTATTTAACTATTGATGTTTGTCTACTAGCTTCACCATGGAGGATGATCTGCCTTATCGAGCTGAGTATGCCAAGAGTGGCAGGGCTTCATGCAAGGGATGCAAGAGCAACATTGCAAAAGATACACTCAGGCTGGCTGTGTTGGTGCAGTCACCAGCATTCGATGGCAAAGTTCCACAGTGGTATCATCAGACATGTTTCTTTGGCAAACAACGGCCAAAAACTGTTGATGATATTCAACATTTTGAGTCTTTGAGGTGGGAGGATCAAGAGAAGATCAAGGAAAAGATTAGTAAGTTAATAAAAAAACATTAACATTTTTAACAAAATTTGTTATTTCTTTTGAATATTTTGTAATACTAAATCATGCATGATATTAAATGTAATTAATGCATTTATTTAATGAAGAAATGATATTTTTTTGACTTAATTCATTTTAATGCTAAAAATCATTCATTTTCTAATGAAATTAATCAAAAATCAACTATAAGATAATGTTTTGTATCTTTACTTGTTTATTTGAAGTCATTAATGATTAATTTTGATGGGTTATGATACATTTGTTTTTTTTTTAATTAGAAAATCTTGGTACAATAGTTGTACCTGAAGCTAAAGGTAAAGGAAAGAAACGCGCTTCAACGGCGTCGGCGGCATCCGGCGCATTGCAAGATTTCCGCATCGAAATTGCGAAGTCAGGCCGCGCTGGATGTCGCGGTTGCGAGCAGAAGATCCTCAAGGACGAGGTGCGCATCGCGAAGAAGGACTTCACCACCGACATCGGCAAGAAGTATGGCGGGCAGGACATGTGGCATCACCTCAGCTGCTTTGCGAAGCTGCGCACTGAACTTTGCTTCTTCGCTGGCGGTGATTGTTTGCCAGGCTACAACAGTCTGACAAAGGCTAATAAAGACGAAGTGAAGAAACAATTGCCGTAAGTATATAATATATTATATAAAAATTCACTTAACTTGAATGTTCTTAATTCTTGGATTTTTTAATAGTCCTATTAAGCAAGAAGAACCTGAAGCTAAGAAAATCAAGAAAGAAGAAGAGGATGAGGTCGATGAAAATGCCGACAAATTGAAAGCGGAATCAAAGAAAATCTTCAAGTACAGGGATCTACTGAAAGCGAATTTGAAGAAAGACGATCTACGGTACTTGCTGGAGGCTAACGATCAGGAAATTCCTGCTGGTGATGAAACGGTAAATATATTTTTTACACTTTCTAACTTTTTGTACTTTCTAACAAATTGCGTTTTTATGAAATTAGATGTTAGATCGATTAGCTGATCTTATGACATTTGGAACGCTTCTCCCCTGCTCGAAATGCAATGGTGGTCAACTGATCTTCAATAAATTCGGCTATGAGTGTCATGGGGATCTCACAGATTGGACAAAGTGCAGTGAAGTCTACAAGGAGCCCCCACGTAAGAAGTTTGTTGTTCCAAAGGAATTGGCAGGAGAGCATAGTTTTCTGAAGAAGTACAAGTGTGTACTTGGTACTCGTATAATTAGGAATGTTAAACCTACAACTGTACCAAAGAAGGAGGAAGATGAAACAGACTCAAAGTATGTACTTTTTTTTATTGGTATTCCATTTTCTAATATTTATTTAGGCCTAAGGTTGAGCGTGAACGTCCACCGCTTTACAACATGGAGTTTGTTTTGATAAACGTTGATAACAAAGATAAACTCAAGAAGGATATCACAAAACTCGGTGGGAAAGTAGTTACGAAAATTAGCGAGACTGTGATGGCTGTTATCTCGAATGAAGATAGTGTTGAGAAGATGGGAGCGAGGATTACGTCTGCAAAGGATGCTGATGTACATGTGCTTCCTGAAGGTTTTGTTAAAAAAGCTGGCAAGAAGAAGTATGATGAGATGTTCAAGTTTATTGAAGAGCAGTCGATTTGTGATTGGGGTTCGGATGTAAGTTTAGTTTATTTCACTCTTCAATTGCATTCATACTGTAATTATGTTTATTTTTTATTTTTATGTATTTTATTTGTTAGCCGGCCAAGCGTATTCCTGAAGAACCCATTCACAAGTCTGGTAAGAGTAAGTCGATCTACACGAAGTCCGTTCCGAAGTCGATGACGATGAAATTGAAAGGCGGCACAGCTGTGGATCCAGACTCGGGATTAGAAGACTGCGCGCATGTGTACATCAGCGGCGAAGATAAGTACACCGTGGTGTTGGGTTTAACCGACCTGGAGAAACAGAAGAACAGCTATTATAAGCTGCAATTGCTGCAGTCGGATACCGGAGGCGTGTTCTGGGTGTTCCGCGCTTGGGGACGTACGGGCACCACGATTGGCAACAATAAAGTCGAGAAAATGTCGAATCTCATCGAAGCGAAGAGGCATTTCTGCGCATTGTACACGGACAAAACCGGCAACGAGTGGGACATGCGTCATGACTTCCAAAAAGTTCCTGGTAGAATGTATCCTATTGATGTGGACTACACTGACGAGACGGATAATTTCAAAATTGATAACGACGCGCCCTCCACGCTGGCTGTGCCCGTGCAGAAGCTCATCAAGATGATTTTCAACATAGACGACATGAAGCGTGTGATGCTGGAGTTTGAGTTGGACACGGAGAAGATGCCGCTGGGGAAATTGAGTAAGGCGCAGATCAAGAAGGCCTACGGCGTGCTGACTGAGCTGCAGGCGATGATTTCGGCCTCGGAGCGCAATGAGCGCATGTTTGTCGACGCGTCAAATAGGTTCTACACCTATGTGCCGCATTCGGCGGGTGTGGATGCGCTGCCGATCCTGCAGACTGAGGATCAGATCAAGCAGAAGATTGACATGATGGATAATCTCATGGAGTTGGAGATTGCGTACAACCTGATGAAGTCGTCCGCATCGGGTAGCGTCGACGCTCACTATGAGCAACTCAAGTCGGAGATCGGCGTCCTCGAGCGCGATTCCGCCGAGTTCGAAATTATCCAGGAGTATGTGAAGAATACGCATGCGCCCACTCACGACGCCTATGAGCTGGTCATTACCGAGGTGTTCACCGTGAAGCGACAGGGCGAGGAGAAGCGCTTCAAGCCCTTCAGGAAGCTGCACAACCGGCAGCTGTTGTGGCACGGATCGCGAGTTACCAACTTCGCCGGTATTATCTCACAGGGCTTGCGTATCGCACCGCCGGAGGCGCCGGTCACCGGTTACATGTTCGGCAAGGGTGTCTACTTTGCAGACATGGTGACCAAGTCCGCGAATTATTGCTGCACGTCGCCCGCGAACAATACGGGCCTGTTGCTGCTCTGCGATGTCGCATTGGGTGATATGATGGAGTTGAAGGAGGCGAAGATGGTTACCAAGCTGCCGTCCGGTAAGCACAGTTGCAAGGGTTTGGGAATGACCTGCCCGGATCCGGGACTGACGAAGAAGATCGGCGACGTTAATGTGCCGCTTGGTAAGCCCACCAAGGTGAAGAATAAGTCTTCTTTGCTGTACAATGAGTACATTGTCTACGACGTGGCGCAGGTGAACATTCGCTACCTGGTGCAAACCGAGTTCAAGTACAAGAAGTATTGAATATGCACTCCTCCATTTTTATATCTTTTTGATTCATTTATACTAATTACAAGTATATGATTAGTACCTCTTTCTATGTTATTGATATTATTATCATACTACTAGAGTTAAGTTTGTTCAACATTACAATGTGTGGTTACAATAAAAGTGTTTATTAATAAAATGTAAGTTCTAATGAAAGTTGTTTTAACACACGGTTTTGGTAAGATATAGTTTCGAAAAATTAACGCTCAAAGTTGACTGAGGTTTGGTTAGGTTAAGTGATAACAACGTGGAAGTCGTACAAAATTCAGTTTGGCATGAACAACTTTGTAGGGTTGTAGTTGCAAAAATGTTTGTTTAACAATTCTTTCTATGAGAAAATAGGAACCCATCCTTATTTGAAAATATACATTTTAATTAAAAAGGACATTAGAGAAGAATCCTCTCAATGTGTGGGTTAGGTTTTACTCTTCTAAGAAATTCAATATTTAGCTGTAATCCAAATATCACCATTTTTACCAATACAATAAGTGAATCTAAATGATGTAAAAAGTTGAATATTACTTAACTAACGCATCTATTATTAGGAACATAGTAAACATAATGACAAAACACAATTACTTTAGCCTAAAATGTGGAAAGTTGATAACGTTTGTTTGCAGAAATGTTCACATCCATTTGATACAGCGTGTATCAAAGTGCATTGCAAAACACCTAGTATGGCAAACACGCACACCGCAAGTGATGCAGCTGTAGCAACTTGGATAGCCGCAAACCGCGCACAACTGACACGGCTGCACTTTGCTGGTGGGCGCTGCAATGTCCAACCACGAGGGCCGCTGCTGCTGGATGGCCTCCTTCGCGTCGGCAATCACGAAGTGATGGTGCGTGTTGCGATACTTGCTCTGCGCGTACTTCAGGCTCAGACCCTTCTTCTTCTTCTTTTTGCCCTTCTTCGCGTTGCGGCGCGTCGGCGGCGCCAGCTCCTCCTCGAACTTGGGCAGCTTCTTGTGCGTGACGAGATCGCCCACGGGGTCCTCGTGATGATTGTCCGCCTCGAGCGTCTCGTGCAGCTGCCGCACGCGACGATTGCGCGTCGACTCGTCGATGATGCGCATACGCTCCGCCTGCTTCAGCCGCGTCGAGTTACGTCCTCTACCATAAGCCATCTTTGCTACCTTGCTACAACAAACTACCTAACAAACTGAGCAATTGCAGCTGCGTGTGGGGGGTGCGCCAAACTGCTTAAGAGTTTTTGTCTACAATCGGGAAGGAAATCTGATCAAGCAGATCGTCGATTTTCGCCTGCAGCTCATTCAGAATCTCCACTGAAATAAACAGATGCTCCGTATCCAGATCTTGAATGATGAACTTCTTGCCAAGCTTGAGAGTCTCATCCAAGTGCAATAAGAACTGTTTCATCGCAGGGTCACTAAAATAGAATAAACATTTCAATAAGACAACATTTACAGCAATAATATGCACAAAATATAGAACAGCAATAAATACAGGTACAAATGTAGAAAAATGATACCCAACTGATCCAATCAAAGGACATTCATTTGCAGACTAGAATTGTAGCAATATTGAGCTCACCATTTCACAAGAATTCCTTTCATAACATTGACCATTCTTCTGGAGTTATTTTCTGCGTGATTAATGTGAAGCTAGAAAGGATAAGATTGATTTTACTTCTGCAAAATTTACATCAACAAATTTTACCAGCACATCATACAGTCGTTTACTTACATTACAATAATTGATAGGAAATCATCTGGTTGCTTTGTACAGACGTTCTTAACAAACCAAAACACGGATTACCGGAAAATGTCCCACGCAAAAAAGGATACAAACAACCTGCCCCCGTGCAAATGAAATTCCAAATGAATGCTAATAAAACGAAAAAATTTGGTTTGGCAGAGATCATACGGAAATATTTGTGGCGCCCCTATACAATTCTCTCTAAAACTAAACCAAGGTTACCTAACTGTACTTTAAGTTGCCTATAACGTGCATCAAACATTTATTTTTTAGACTGGTGTTCACGTTCAATCTGGCGTCAGTTCAATCCTTGATCTTGAATAGACTGTCGGTAAACTGATCGTGTATTACGTTGATTGCTAGACTGATGGATTGAACTGATGGGTTTTTAAATATTTTAATAAAAAGTATCAATCTGGAAAGTTGCAATTTTCCAAATCGTGTTTTTGACAAATTTTTAACTCTTAGCAATTTGGATGACTCTAGCTGGCAAACAAACAGACTTGGAAAACTGTGTTAGATGTCAACGGACGCGGCGCGTTAATATCGAACAACATTTAATTTGTTGTCTCGGTAATTGTCATTGTAAAAGTTTAGTCAAATTTGTGTATCTTGGTATCGTCTTTCATGCCCTTTTTAATCTTTGCAGGCACATAGGATCTAGGACAGAGTTTCAAAGAAAACTATTGGTTGGTTTCCGAGATATCTTAAAAAATTCAAAATCACACAGACTTGAAGTTTGTATGTGGGAGTAAATGTTCAATTACAAATATGAGACGTCTAATATAGCAAATTTACACCTTACAAAATCGGAAAAATTTCGAGTTGTATCAGGAGAACAGAGATGTATCATA
>JAODGA020014714.1:0-13732 GCA_027574885.2 Drusilla canaliculata | reverse complement strand
TTGGATTTGTTTATTATTCTGTTGCATTATATATTCACAGAGAACGGAAGAGAGAACTAATAGAACTGTAACTGAAGAAAGTCTATGAAATATATCTATACAAAATTTTGTCCGTACTACAAACTTACTAAAATTTGTTAGTTAATATGATTTTACAACATTAAATATTATATCATAAAAAGATTACTTGTGAAAGGCGCAGTTTTTTGTTTTTAATATGGGTGGAATTTCCAACAACTCTTTGTTTATCATTTTATTCAAGGAACACAAACAGTAATTTACTTTTAAGCTAATCAGATATTTTTTCTTCATCTTACTAAAATTTTTAATATATTTTTTTCCAGTTAAAAGTTGATTTTTCAAAAACGACGAAATACCTATGAATTTATTTTTAATATGAATTTTTTTTCTCACTTCAAAGAAGACGAATTTCTCATATAAACTTACAACTGCAATTTAAACCTTTTAGGAGACAGTTTTACAAAAACGATAAAACATGTATTTATTTATTTTTAAGCAAGACCTTGTATATGAAATTTTAGGTTTTAGCTTTGCAAAAGTCATTTATTCTTTTTGGGGACAGATTAGTGTAGTGCTTCTAAGTTGTGCTACTCTTAATTTACACAGTTTCTTTTTTTAGGGTTTAATTTTCAAAATATATGAAACATATATTTGTTTTTGTTTTTACTGAGTAGAATAAAGATTAAATTTTATTCTTCCTCTTTCAAGAATCCCGAACTTTCTAGAACACTTTTAACATCTATTTTACTTTAGGGTGGATTTTTTAATAATCTTTTTTAGTAGACGTTTACTTTATAAAATTCATAAAATAAAAGCCCAATAGCTGTGAATTTGACGTGATTTTGTAACTTTTCTTGCATATTTTTCACACAGGGCATTTTTTAATTAATGTAACTATGACACCCGTGTCTGTAATTTCACTGTACAAGGTTATGTCTGTCGCCAGAGCGCGTATGATAATGAAACGATATAGACTTCATGTTATCTTTATTTAGTTATAGGTATTCAATTATTTGTTATAAATTTAATAAAACTTTGTGTTTAAATTTATCATTGTTTTAATCCAAATTCCATATTTATCTATTTTATTACATCCTTAAACTATTTAGAACGGTTTAAGGATGTATTCCGAAGTTCTACTGTATATAGCTTATTACATTAAAAGACAAATTAGATTAGTGTAAATTTTACACAAAAATTTGTAGTGATTCAAACATTTAAAAAAAATTGGTGTCTCATAAAAAATGTTTATTGCTCTAATTTCTCCATTAAACTTATATAACAAAAAACCAACAAACAAATTGGCAACAATAAAAATAACAAAACTAGCGTTGTTACCATTATAACTTATTCACTCTTAACTCTTAACCACTCCGCTAACTGTTTTTTGATCTCTTATTCTTGACTCTCTGAGCTACTGTCCTTGGGGATGCACCTCTATTTCCTTCTTCCAAAAGTAATTCTATTAGTCTTTTTATGCTTATCATCATCCTGCGCTTTATTGTTTATCTTACTTTTGCTTTTCTACAATCTTCTATTTAAAGCTACCATGGGTTCTTTCTTCTTTCGCCCATTTATTTGTTTTTACCTTGCTCATTGGATTCTTATATTGACTTTGCTAATATTTTTTTATCGTTCTATTCTTTACCTACTGAGGCATAGCTTCTAATATTTCAATCTTCACTTTTTTTTAATCTTGGTATTATTTCAACAATTTGAGTCTTCTTTAGCATTATTATTATCATTAACTCCGATTATCCTATAGCTTTATAAGCTATTTCCTTCGCTTCTCGTCATTTCTTTCCCTGCACACCAGTTGCTTATTGCTCATACCCGCTCACTTGTTTTTGCACCTTGCTATCGAATTATTTTATGATTATTATATATGTTCTTCGATTTTTTTTCAGTTTTATAATTATCTTCAAATCTCGTACGTTTCTTCTTTCTATCTTTTTTGATCTGTAACTCATCATACTTCAACTGACTACAGCATAGTTGGCTTCACACACATACGTCCCTAAACCGATCAGCCATTCGTCAGTGGTTCTTTCATAACCTTCGCCATCTTCTGATTATTCCTAGTTTTCCTTACGTTTATTGTTTGCTTTGCCTTTATCTATATATTTATCTACTTTGGTAAACATTGCTTGCATACACCCACACCCTCTCTCATTGATTTTGCCAGCAGCACTACGTTGTTAGCATACGCCAAAACCCAAACCATCTAGTCTCCCATCTGCATCTCGCCAGGACCTTCTCTAACTTGCTTACATATACATTACACAGCAGGCGATACATTGGACTTGCTCGTCTTACGCCTACCTTTTACTGTTTATTATAATCCACTTTTGGTATTACTCGCGTAAACAGTCTACCACCGCGGGGAAGTTAATCAATGCTCTTATCATTGAAACCTAATGTTATTCATATGGCAACTTTTTTCTTTGATAATTTGTTGAGATAAAATGCGGAATTTTTATAAATATAAATCTAATGTCACATAATTTTCATAAGAATTACATGTAAACGCGGGGCAATAAAACTTCTAAACGGCTATTCTGATTATGATAAATTTTGGGAGTGTGTTTGGGTGGTTCCAAAGATTCTTTAATGAAAATATGAGCCATATAGGCAATATCCTTCTTTGAATAAAAGTAATAATAATTGTAAAATTTTAAGCAATCGGCGTCTTCCATTTGTGCGGTCTTCCGGCGTCAATCCGCCAATCGCCAATAGCGGAGCGGTTTGGTTAGTGTGAGGTTATTGTGAGGTTAGGTTAGCCAGGGTCCGTAGCCGAAACGTAGAACGAAACGGAACGACCGAGCAGCGTGCGTTCTCTTTCTTTAATCGTTCCGTTTCTGCGTTGTGTAAACTTATGACTCACCAAGACCAGGACACCGGGACACCGAGATCGCTTAATTGTCACGGCCAATGCGACGAAAAGCACGTGAGTGCAAAAAAGCATGTGGTATTTAACAAAGCCGAAAACTAGTAAACCACCTAAGAAGAAGAGTGTTTAACAGGTTAGAACAATGCAATGGTAGACCAATGATTGCAGGACAACGTTTGACGGGTCCTCTAGTTAATAACAACTTGCAACACAAAAAATCTGTAGATCTATTAGAAAATGTTTATAATTTAGAAGGTTAGTTTAGGCAAACTCGTCGATACGAGTATTTGTGAAGATCAAACATTTTAAAGGACAGGGAAGATTAAATCAGGTTATAGGTTAGTTGGTATCACTACTAGTTAACCTAACTTAAACCCACAAAATGTGCACGCTTTGAAATAATTTTGAAACAATGTATTTTGAACCTGTATTTTAAAATGGATAACTCTAGCGGAGTTTATCAGAACAATGTGAAATAAATACTGTAATATTTATAAAAACAGATGACAGAGGGCGTCATAGGTAAATACCGATATTTCTATAATTGATAACTATTGATAGTTTGATTTGATATTATTGGCCTTGATAGTATTCAAACATCGATACTATTGATAACTATAGTTATCTAGTTTTTGGAAAGTTGACACCTCTAGTGGATCCATAGGCCGCAAGGGCTCGTTGTGATACTTGCTATTATCTACACTCTGGGATTAGGTTAGATTAAATTAGGTTACGTATAGTGCCAAGCATTATTTTTGTAGACATGTGAGTAGAAACATAGATAAACAAAAACAGGCAACTAAAGTTAATCAAGCTTTGTCCTTTGCGACGTAACACTAAATTAAACAAAACGATTGATGATCACTAAAGTGATTGTCACATTGCATCCGGGATGCTATCTCTTGCGCGCGCGCGTTGATTGCGTCACGGAAAGCGCGCACGCGCGTCTTGCACACGCTGGCACGACCTCCAGGCTGTGAAAGTAAAACCCGACTCGGTGAATTTATAAATTCAGATGAAGTGTGCGAATACACCAAACACTCACAGGCATGCGTCTTCCTTTCACTGACCTCTTCGCTGTATGTGCGCGCGCGCGCGTGCTTCGCTGGCGCTGGATTAATTTCCAGCGGATAAATACTGAAAACGCACTTCTAATGCAAATCTCGCATGCAATTAACGCGACCGCGAGCGCCGCATGCGGCCGGGAGTGTAGTTAAAGTAAATATTTAACTTGGGTGCCGCTTTTTGGGGCAGTACCCCCACACGCTCTATGTCACGCCAAATGGGTGTAGATAGGATGGGCATGAGAGGGGTCAATGATTGATAATTTACGACCAAGTACAAAAGGGCCTTGACCTCGGAGGAACAATTACGCGCCGACATATAAATCGTTCTTATCTGTTTCTCAAATCGAATTAAGGCCGAGACGACTTAATTAAGTAATTAAATCACTCAAACTTTAAGCGGCGAAGTGTTATTTAGATAAAGTTTATTTCTAAAAGATTAATCAATGCAAATTCTTCGGGTAATTGAGGTTAAAATTAGAAAAGTTGAGCGCTTGTTGTTTTGGGCTGTTTTTAGTTTGCGGAGCTATTTAAATGCCGATAAAGTTGAACGTTTCTGATTGATGTACGTCTATCGTGCGAAGGGCGGTTTTTCCGGAATTGGAGAGTGTGTCGAAACGTTGGGTGGAGCTGAAGGTCACGTGTCGATGTTGGAGTGCATTTGGGTAATGCGTGGATGTGTGCATGTCGAGTAAACACAGACCTGGAGGACACGTAATCTAGGCAGTCGCTTAGTGCCGAAAATAGAATGAGGAAATGCCTACAAGGGGGCCAGAGGAAATGGGAGTTGAAGGGGGCGAGGACGGTCAGGGAAATCCCGTGTCGGGAGGTGAAGGGCGTGGTACGGTCAGGTGTTGGTGGAGGTCTAGACGAGCAAGGTTTCCCGATGGCCGTATACAGTAATCCTTGAATAAATAGACTCTGTGACTGCGTTGATTTATGTTTTTATAGATTTTCAGTTTTTGAAGTGTTGTACAGGTGAATCCGGAAAAGTAGGACGTTTATGAATTATGTATTTTGTTAAAGAAGCTGAAGATCCGTTTGCATTAATGTATCTTAAGTTTATATTTAGAATTAATTTTTTTAGATGAGGTGTTTGGGTTCAGTTGAGTTGGGTGTAGCTAAGTTAGGTTAGGTTAAGTTAAGTTTGGTTGGGTCAGGTTCGGTTGGGTAGGGTCGGATTGGTTTGGGTTGGGTTGGGTTGGGTTTTGTTGGGTTGGGTTGGACTGGGCTGGGTTTAGCGTGCTTTGGTTTTGTTGCGTTGACTTAGACTATATTTTAATTGGATTGGTTTGAGTTTTGGAATGAATTGGATTAGTTTTGTTGGATTAAGTTAGTTGAAAAATAATATGGTTACATTAGGTTATCTTAAAATTTTGATTTAATTAGTTAGTATTGGGGTTAATTGTGATTAGATTCATTAGAAATAGCGTAAATTTGGGTTGACCTCAATCTTGCACTATGTATACTCTCAGCCACGTGTATTTTTTGCTTTTTTTGATCCACTCACTTTTGTGGTGATTGATTTGTAATGGTACTATTTGAGTTATATTAGGTTAAGTTTGAGGAATAAATGACCAACCAAAGTGGTAGAATTGCCGTTGTAATATCACTTTATTCAATTTTATTGGCAGTAAATTCATTGCTTTAAATTTTATTTTAAGAGATGCTAGAGTAGACAACATATGTACCATCATAAAATAGAATAAGCTATATAGGTTGCAGTACTAGGGCTTACTAACCCAGGGCTCAATAACACGCATCTACACAACCCAAAAAATTAGCAAAAGTAATGTTAGGTTAATTTTAGATATGTTTTCCTGGGTGAAGTTGTATTTTATGATTTGTTTATTCTATAATTTATGTTTGGCTTGGTTGGTTTAAGTTTGATAAATAGGTTTTTTATTAAATCGGACAAGCAAGTAGAATTATTTCTATTTTTTACCTTTAATATATAATTATAAAAACTTAATGCGTCATTACAAACACTTTTAATAATGTCTAAAAAACACTAAAAAGCATTTTCATGTCACCACGCCATTATTACAGAATTGCGAAGAATTTTTATAGCATTATAATGGAAACTTAAAACAGCAGCAATCAATCTTGATAATCTTTTACTTTTTTATTATATCTCAGGCTACTTATTAGCCAGTTTGGTTCTAGGGCCGATTCGGCTCTCAGCAATTTTGGCTTTTAGCCTAACCTAACCTAAGCAAACCGCATCAATACATAATAGATTAATTTAGATATTAATCTTTGTTGTGTTCGTATTTTTAAGTAAATAGTTTGTGTTTATTACAATGTTTGGAAAAGTCTAAGAAACGGGTAAAAGAAAATAGAAGCAAGGAATTAATTGTTTTGCATACCTTGCCTGAAGGATAGGTTTAACATATTAATAAATGATACAATAATCTTTACTTGGTGACGGTGAAAATTCAAAAAGTACAGCAATTATCTTTACTAGTGGGAATAAACAAAGCAGCGTTATGGTTTGTTCAATCTCTACGATTATCAACGTATTTCTACGATTCTCTACGAATTTCTATTTAATTGATATTTTTTCAAACGAAATGCAGCAGTAACTCAAACAAACGATACAGAAACATCACCTAATAGCCTACCAAGGTTTTGCAAATTTTCTTTAACCAATGCTAACTCTAAAATTAACACGTAATGCAGTTCCGCCCGTCGTACACACACTATTTTTCGCACATTTTTCAATTATTTTTTTATCACAAACAAAGAAAGAAAGAAAAGTGAAGAAAAAAATTAAGTTGTTTCTTAATTATTTTTCCTTCTTATCAGGGAAAATATATACTTTGGTTGGATTTATTTATTATATATATTAATAATACCCTCTGCATGGTTATGAATTATTATTTGGGAAGTATTTGGCAGATCAATGTTAGTATTGGGATTATGAATATCTATGTTTTCAACTTCACTTGTTTCTGTAGCTGTAACAGTTGCTGTCCTTTCTGTTGTTGTTGGTATTAGTACGTATTAGTATACGTATAGTTGTATTATTCATATGTATATTCACGCAAGAGTGAATTTTTGAGGCCCCAGGGCTTTTTGGTGATTTAGCGACGCAGCTACTAGTACGCAATATTCACGCTAGAGTTTAGAGGCCCTAGGGCCTCTAAATGTTTTAGCGACCCGCTAAATGTTTTAGTAGGCCGCATTGTTACTAAAGTTGATTTTCCGCTCGCAAAGTAGGGCGGAAAAGTCGATTTAACATGCAGGTGCGCGAAAAACATAGTATTTCTATCAGAGTGTGCCCGGAGTTTTGCTCTGGGCGTATTACGACGAACGCGGCTCACTAAAAACGCTGCTTAGGAAAACCCGCCTTTAGGTTCAAAGCTTGTCAGTTATTTGTTTGAAGCGCATCATGGCTTTCATATTGAAATGGTTTGTACAACTCAATAGCTAGCTCCTGCTGCTTGTCTTATAATATGAGAAAAGGGTTTAGAACTTGTTACCGACATTCAAGCTGACGAAGACATGTTGACAATTGGTCAAGTTTACAAATTGTATTTCACCGAACGGCTATGTATCCGTAATAACAAAATACAAGTACTTGTTCCACTCTTCATAAATTTCTAAACCCTAAACTAGAAGTTTTCTGTGTGTCAAAGCTGTTTTATCTTATCAGGAGAAGCTATGTAATAATATATTTGAACCAATGACATTTTACATTTTAACATTAATCCATTTTCACGCTCTATATTTTACTAGTTATCAATTGTACAATAGGTTAATTATAACAGTTCATACATGTTCAAACTAGATATTAGATACACGCTTAAATAATCACCTAGCATTTAATAGGATTACGAGTGATAAATGCGCAAGCACTAAGTGAGTAAAGTACTGAAGATTTAATCGTCTATTGACCGTGAAGATGCTCAGTACTCGGTGCCACCAATTGGAGCGGAAATATCGCGATCGGCAAGATATACATAATAATAACCGAGACGCTGTAATAGACGCTTTTTGTGCTCTCGTTCTTCTTCGTCTGTGCTAATGCCGGCTGCGAGTAACATTGCATAATTTTGTTTTCACCTGGCGGAACCACGCCATCCGGCCTAGCATCATCTAGATACCTTCAATAACATCAATCCAACAAACAAAAAAGAAATCCATTAGCAATCTCCAGCAATCGAACTTTCATTTGATAATATTGTACAATGCTGTGCGCTGTAAACCGGTGCAATTTTCACTTCTTTGCCAATGTTATTTATTCAAGATAGGCGCAGCAAATAAGGAATGAAATACTCGTTTTAAAGAGAAAAAAGAAAAGAAAATTGAAATACATCTGATAGAAATTAGGACAACCATTTCAAGAATTTTAATACTTTAAACAAACATATTTGAAAGTTTGAAAATACGGCCGTTGAAGTTTAGTAAAATATCTGGAATAATTGATAAGAAATTATTAGTAATAAATGTTTAAATGCATCTTGAGGTACACTTGTAACAAACATAAGAGGAGTTGTTAGACAAAAGATGTTTGTTTAGACAATTGTTTGGATGACAGCAATAAACTTATTTGTTTAAGAATAGATTGTGCTAATTTTTAAACGCATGTGTGTTATTTTATTGTAGTTTAAAGATCATTGATTCAGAATACACACGGAATACAAGGCGTTTTTAGACAACGTCGGTTCGTAGGATGAGAGTTTTCGAGAGCCCAGCGGAGTGAAAGTTGAAAAAACTGGTGAGAAATTGCCGACCTAGAAGATTCTCACAACTATGGACTTCCACACGACTGCTGACTGTTATTAAGAAATCCAAAAACAGCAATTGTTTATCATGCCTGTAACCACAAGAACATTACATGCGGACTGCAGTAATCTCACAATGGTCAAGAGCAAGGCAATGAAAAAATTGAGCGAAATCGAAAGCCGGATCTTCTGCTATTTGTGCGCACAGCAATAGATAATAATCATGTGTAATGAAATTCATTTATGCCAATTTCTCCTGGAAAGTTGGTGAACTCACCGAGACAATGTTAACGCCACACGTACGCAAACAAGGCGCGAATGAACATTTTTATTACTGTTGTATGAATGCAGCATTTGTGTAGAAATTGGTTTGTACTTGATTTTGTTATCGTTGTGCCAAGTATTGACAAACAACCTGCAATTGCGTTAAACCATGTTTCACGCACATTTCTTCAATTATTTTCTAGGAAAATCTTATTGAGATATCATTACCAAAGTCGTAAATTGCAAAAAAGAAATTTATTAATTACATTCAGAAATCTCGGGCAATTTCACAGTATTGCACAATTATTAACCCACATTCAAGTCTTACAGTTATACAGTTCATAGTCAATTATAAATTATGGTCTTATGCAGTATAATAAATATTTATAAATAAATAAGGTAGTGATGCTTGCTTGGAAAGATTAATTCAGGTAGGAGTCTCTGTAGATGTTGTCCAGAATCATCATTTCGTCGTCACTGGGTATGGATCGACGGTAGTGACCTTCACCTTCTTCGAAGGAGCTCGAATGCGTATGGCTGCTGGAATGCGTCGGATGCTTGACGATCTCGACGGTGGTCTTCTCCTTCTCGCCGCTCACGAGCTTCTTGAGGCCGAGGATGGCGGCGAGAACAAGTGCCATTTTGCCTGGAACGTGACATGTACTTCAAGCTCTTGCTCAAAACTCGGATGTGTGTCACACATTCATGTAAAATAAGTAAAACCAGGACCAACATAATTCAGCTCTAATTATCAAATTGTTTTGAGATTATTGTAAATGTTGAAATATGTGACGTGCTCATTAAATTGTCAATCTATTTGTTAATGTGTTGTCAAGGCAAACATAAAAAATAAGCAAAGTCAATAAAATCTTAATATAGTTCTGAATTAGAATTAATACTCTAAAATAACCTATTTTATAATTGAAAATATTATATAACATTTTTTTACAGATTTTTCGAGCATACTTTCTTTTCTGTTTATATGACTTATCGAATTGTTTAACTTTTATATTTGTTTAGTAACAAATGTGTTTATTGACTTCTCTAAAAATCATCAAAAATGTAATAATGAGATTTTGCAAAACTGCTCTTTTCATTGCTTTGAGAATAAAACTATTAAAATGCTTTATAAAATAAATAAAATATTATATAAACATACCTATAATCAATGCAGTGCCAGCAATCACAGCAATACCTTTATAAGTCATCGACATAATTACACCTTTGATAGCCAAAGCAGCAAGAAACGGTGTAGCATAACGATTCTTCTTCCTACGTCCACGTGCCTCCTCTAAAAGTTTTGGAAGATTGATGTTGATCACATGAGACTCCAAGAAGTTATCTAAATAATATGCAAACATTAAATTCTAATAAGATAAAAATTGGTAGCACTCACAAGCAAGATCGTAGAGTAAACCATTTATGCTTTCATTTTCAAGGTTTTGTAGCTGATCCTCATTCAGTTTCTCCGTGCGATCCAAAGCTCTCGACTGTCTTGTGAGATTCTTGACTTGCGTCACACCAACGCCGGTGATTAGCTCCAAATCCTTAGTCTTCATTACTCTCTGAGCTACTTTAAGTGCTTTGATTTTAAGGCATTTAAAGAGATCGTTCTTGGCAGAGCAGTCCTTATAGGTCTGCTTGATACCATCGAACATTTTAGCTTCTATTGATTCTGATTGACTTTCATCACTTTTGATGGTAAGACCCGGAATGCCATCGGGTATTCCTCTTCTGGTACCACCGGAAATATTAAGTATGTTTCTTGTTTTGTTAAGGGTTTCCAAATTTTGTGTTTTATTTGTTTGGGAATAACTTTGTGCAGTTAGAACACCAAAGATTATAAGCAATCGCGACTGTAGGTGCTGCATTTTGATGGGCAAGTTGAGGACTACGCTTAGATGCACACATTGCAGTCAATTTATATTTTTCTATATCGATGTGCACTCTTGCTTGGTTTGTACGTTTGGCACAACCAGAGGGATGGGTGCAGGTTTTAGAGCGCATCTTCGTATATCCACACGCAATAGAGATAATTAGTGCTTACCGCAAGTGCAATGTGCAATGGTGCTACAATGTTATTGCGCTAGACCTAATTTATTGCGGCCTAGACAATACACACTAGTTACCAACTATATTAACTAAACCAGAACCATATTAACGCATTTATTTTCTATATTTACAAACAATATTATGGCAACCCTGCTGCATTTTAGTTGATAGCGTTTGGTTATACTATATGGGTAAGTGTATTATGAAGAAGTGGCATGCGATAACTAATTGCTTGAACGCTTAAATGTGTTTGTGTAACACTAAGCGCACAATTAAAACATTTCTCCGCATGATGGACTATTAGAAATGCAATTTTTCCCTCTAATTGTTAAATTTAGAAATGACGTTTCAGTACACAAGTATAAACTACTTGCACATGTAACTTTCCAATGAATCTAGCTTGAGTTTTGACCACATTTGCGGAAATTATTCGACCTTTACTTTAAGGAAAAAAATTTGCATATACACAAGAAACCTACATTTCCAACACTCTGAGGCCGTCAGCGTAAAGTGTGTAAGTGGTAACACGTCTTTCTACTTGCTGCACAATTGCGTGCAATATTGGCTAACAATTCCGGCCTGGAATGCTGCAAACTGTCAAGTAATTTCCTCGCGCACGTCATCAGTTCCGTTTCTCTAAAACTTTTCATTTATTACGCCTACATGAAGCATCATTTGTGAAGATTGCATCGAGAGGAATGCGAATCTCCGTCAGATCCGATGAGTGTACGATATTTTCGTGTGTGAAGTAGGTCTTCGTGTCCGATTATCTCACTACAGTGCGTTGTGCGATATTTTCAAAAATACTTGAATGAATAAGACACACTGCTCGCAGGTACGTGCGCTTGTTCGGCAATTATGTGTGCGATATGTACAATATTTACTGTATGCTACAGCTAGAAGGAGAATGTTTGAAGGCAATTTCGAAGATGGGTAGACTCACGTACAAACATTTTTCTCGCACGCGGACGAGAGAGAAATTTCTTTGTGAATGCTTGGTTTTTTGGCTGCTTCAACATACAGATTTTAAAGATTATTTCAGCCTTCTAACATCCAACCAATTCCTGATCGGATTTTTCTTTCTCTTCTGGTTGGTGTCTTAAGAGAAAGTTAAAATTATTATCTATAGATTTTAAAATAGTGTAATAAAGTAACATTTGTTTATAATGAGTACGTTTAAAATTGTTATATATAGTATCAGTAAATAGAATATGCATAAGTTACTAGCAAGCAAATAGCAAATATTTGTTTGCTAACCAATGAGAATTTATGAGTTATTTATTTAGCAAAAGCAATATTGAATTTGAGCCAACTTGACTACCACTTTGTAAGTTATGAATTTTCTGTTTAACAAACGAATTATTTAAGTGCTAATATCAGTGCAATTTCTGCACTTATGAGTTTTGTTTACATTGCTTAATAACTTATTTAATAATTACCTAGAAAATAATAAATAATTTATCAAAAATATATAAACATGTTAATATACTTTTTTAATGTTTTTCTGTCTAATTTCATATAGTTTGGTTTCTTGTTTATTTGACAATTATATGCAATCCTTTTTTATAATTTATTTGGTGTTTTGTTTACTGTTTGTTGTACAGTTTGGAATTATGGATCTATCTACATATATGTTACTTCTAGACCTGTTTGTTTACGGTGACATATCTCGTAGATTACTGAATTTTGATAAACTAGTTAATTGCTTAAATGTATGTCTGCTTGAATTGTTCTCAAGCCTAGATTTAAAAAATTGGGCCAAAAAGAAACAACGTTGAAAATTATGACCAATATTTCAAATTAAATTTAGTATGTTTAGATTAAATTTGTAAACGAAAATTGTGGGAGGAACTTATCAACATAGAAACCACAAGAATCCTAATTTAAAATTGTAGGTAAAACAAATTTAATAGTTTAACTGGTAAAACTATTCAATGAAAAGCAGATAAATTTTTTACTATACTTGAATTTTTTTAAATTCTTATTTTGAGCACACTTTACGGCTAAATTTAGATGTGTGTTAATTAGATGGGGTCTTGAAAATCTGACTTGTGTCAAAAACGACCCACATTCCATTGCCATTGCCAGTGCCGGCATCTTCATGTAGCTT
This sequence comes from Drusilla canaliculata, assembly GCA_027574885.2. Lineage (NCBI taxonomy): Eukaryota > Metazoa > Arthropoda > Insecta > Coleoptera > Staphylinidae > Drusilla > Drusilla canaliculata. Next base: position 601 of record JAODGA020014714.1, on the reverse strand, counting down.
ACACGTACACACACATACACTTATAATTATGATTCCATGCATACGTAATAACCACACGAACCAAAACGCAGCTTATTAACTCCGGCATGTGACAACCTTCTTCCAACTCTACCTTAAACGCTCACTGCTTGCATCTCATTTGCATTTTTTTATTGCCAAACTAACACAATAACTATCTAAATGTAGGTATAGTAAATCTGCATCTCCTATCGACGCATAAAGAAGCTTAAACTATACAATACACCAGCTTATGAATGTATAAAATGTTTTTGATAAATTAGTCATTCAGAAATAAAGACGCTTTATTGGTACGCCAAAGAGGACATACGCTTTACAGTTATCATAAGATTTTTATTGTGATTAAAACCAATAAACGTAATTGATATGCGTTTTTTTTTTCAACTTACGCATTCTTTTATGGCCTACAATTCAATAGGTTCAATAGGTCTTATAAATAATAAAAATTAATGTTTTGCGTCTAGTTTTTTCAATGAATGTGGATGTTTGTCTGATTGCATATTAATATCTATTCAGTGATTTCTGATTAGATGAAACAATGTGTGCCTAGTCTTATTACCTTATTGCCTAGTTCACACGTTAT
>JAODGA020014550.1:0-10738 GCA_027574885.2 Drusilla canaliculata | reverse complement strand
GATCAGTTCAACATACCCATCTCGACGATACGCTTCTACATGGCGCGCAAGGGCATCCTGCCGCGCCGCAAGCGGGGGCGCGCGTGCAGCGGCACCGGCATGTCGCCCAACCTCTCTGCGGGAGGCGGTGGCGGCGGCGGCGGTGGATTCTCCAGCGCGCCAGGCAACACCAGTCCGATTGGACCACCCTATCACATTGTGCACTACAAGCTGCCGCAGCTGGGCGTTTCGAAACCGATTTAATTTACACATACACACAGAAAAACAACAAGAACAACACATACACACCAGCAGATTATTCGCAACGTCCAAACTTGATCTCCCAGCGGCTCGCTCTCGCGATAAAATACCAAATCTAATATTTAGAAATGAAGAGGAAGACAAATAGTATTTTTGTAGAGTATTTGTAGGCGTAGGATCAAATAACGTTAAAATGAGGGACAAACCGAAACGACCGTGCTCATCACATTTTAACCACCCCAAAAACTTACTCGTCGCAGTTATTACACACGTTTATTTATTATCATTCACACAACTACATTATTATTATTATTAGTACGTAATAATATCAGCGTAAAGAAGACAGGGCGGCGAAGAGGTGTAAAAGGAGAGAAACCAGACGCAATTTTAATTATTTACTCCTAAGATTTTTAGTATAGGGACCCAAGGAAAAAAAAACAAACACATGACAATCGTGCCAGTTTATTATACGATTTATTATTATTTTTCGTCCTCGGTTATTGTAAATTATTTGATCTCATTTTTGTTTTTTTTACGCACACACAACGTACACATACACGGTTTTTTATTTGTTTATATTTGTTTTTAAGTATGACAAGTACGAGGTTAGATTGTTTATATACTTCCAGGATCAAAAAATTTCTTGAAGGACACTTGATGAGAGGAGAGAGGAAGGTGGTGGCAAAGTCGCATTTTACACACTTGTGGATGATATAATGTGTATATTTAAATAGATCAAAGACTGTTAATTAATCACGTAACTAACCAACCAACACACGCGTTTTCGTACATTGCGGATGAAAACTTAATCAAAAAGAATCAACCGAGATGACTACTACACAACTACTTAAGACGACTTAACCGGCCGAAGGAACAAAAGGAAATAGAAACAATAGTGTTGTAATTAGGAAACCGCACATATACCTCATATTCAGAGCAAGCAAAAAGAGAAGAAAAGTTAAGGAAACGGTAACAAAATAACAATAACATGCATAGATAATAAAACATATAATAATAGATTGCACCTTTATAGATACATACAGATTTAACTAAATGAAGAGAAATGTTTAGATTTTTGCTCGTTGTGGCTATGCGACAACGTTTTTGTTTTCAAGTATATTTTTTCTACTACATGACGACATGACTGCAACAACGGCGACATTGTTGCACAAATAAACAGAGTATACGTGTTTCGCGGAGAGCGCATTGTGCAAGACGAGAAACATAATGAAACAAATATTGTAAATTGCAAACAATCGTATATATATTATGCATAGAAAGGGCATATTACATAGAGATGCAGATATATTTAGCTAAAAATGTTTGGTTTGAGAATCAATATTATTAATATGAAAACAAGAGGTGGAGAAGAAAGGAAACTGTACTTACCGACACGACACCACCACAGCTGCTGACGCGTTGATTCTCCTAGAAAAGCGCTTCGTAAGATAAAATAAAACAAAAACAATACACAACACACATATACCAACCACCACCAACACACCCCACACTCACTCACTAAAATATATATATGAAAATTTGTGTAAAAGTGCCATTCTACATATACTTATAAAATATTTTTCTAGCGGTAATATGTAATAAAAAGAAAGTTCTAGAAAGGCGGAGAGGTACACGACACAAATACTAATTATATACATGATCTACCGACAACCAATGTAAAAAACTTTCGAAACAAACAAAAGTTGATAGAGCGCTTATTATGATTACGTCTCGTGACTTAGATATTGTATACAGTATTCGGTCGTAAAATATACACAGACTATTATATAAAAAAAAACATTATTTATCAATTGCATGTTTATTTCGTAAAAGTTTTAACAATACTTTGCAAGGTAAGCACATACATACATTGTGTTAATGGTTTAAAACCGGCAATGAGTGTTTTGTGTCAAATTTTTAGTCGCGTATTACGGTGACACCGTTCAATTCGAGCAAATCCGTTTTAGACGGATAGACACTCTTCAAATTGCCGTCGCCATCAACGACGCGCAGTTGCTCCACGCAGAGCGGCCCCGCAGTTGTTTCGCTGCCCATCAGCAGGCAAATCTCCTGCAGGCACACGTCGGCAATGCGCCGTGTGAGTGGCGCATTTGTGTGGCTTGTCACCTCCAGCAGGATGGACACCGTTGCGGTGGTTACTTTACTCACGTCGCTATTTGTAATTGGCGGGAATGAGATCACTTCCTGCCGCCCGGTGGTGTCCTCACGCAGGAGGCACGGGTATACCGGTTTGCCCTCAAGCAGGTATAGATATTTGTGAATACCGGAGTAGACATTGCGCTTCTTCTCGCGTCGCAGACTGTCGGCCTCCTGCTGGAGTTTGTCGAAGAGTTTTGCGCCGCTCATGTGGGCGGGCGCGTTCAGCGGGCGGATTTGCAGCTCTGTGGGTTTCATTGCTGTATAAATTAACTTGCCGCCAGTCTGAAATGTTCAAATTATTATTACAGGTTGCAGTAAACTGTAAAAAGTGACCTAACTCACCAGGACTTGAGCATCATGTGTGGCGATGGTTGCAGTCGTGCGTTTTTCACACATTGTTTCATGTAATTTGTTCTGTAGTTGTATGAATTTACGGAAAGTTGCCTCATTAAATTGCAAGCCATGCAGCAAGCAGCAGACGATATTTTGACGTACAGCTTTAACGTCTTCAGTGATGACAATTTTCAAGGCATCATCTTCAGAGCTTGCATACTTGAGATGTAGTCTTAGATTGTTGTCATTTGCATCAGCAGTTTCTACAGCACTTTGAGCAGCAGATGCTTGACCTTTGTTTTTACCTTTCCTCTTGCCATCTTTGGCACTTTCCTGCACTGGTGCATGTTGTTTTAGATAGTCAAGCACTTGTTTAGTGCGACATTGATCGATTAATTTGAAGAGACGACGATCTTTCACGGGATTTTCTTTGATGTTCAATTCTAAGAGACACAATTTAATCCTGAAATAAGTAATTTTCAATGCAAAGCTCACCTTTCAATTTGTTGCAATTTATCAAATTGTAGGGCACCACAGTGAGCTGATTTGAAGACACATCCAAACTCTTCAAACTTGGTAGTTGGTCAATTTCCGCAGGTATTTCCGCAATGAGATTGTTGCCCAACCGCACATCGCTCAACGCTACCAGCGCTGGATTGCACAATGTGGGAAAGTGCTTCAACTTATTGTGGGATACATCAATCACCTGCAGGCGAATGCACTTATCAACAGGTGGGAATGCATCCAACTGATTGTTGGACAAATTAATTGTTGTCAAGTGTTCCAGAGCGTTCAAAGTTATGTCAAACGACACGATGCTGTTGTGCGACAAATCCAACACGCGCAGTTTATCCAACTGCTCCAAATGATTGCCATCGACTGTGGCGATCTTATTCGAGTGCAGGCTGAGCGTCTGCAGACCTTCGAGGAGCGCAATGTCTTTGTCGATTGCGTCCAGCGTCGTGTTGTGAATGGCGAGGTAGTTTAACGACTTTATTTTAAACAAATCGGCATCGACGCCGTGCTGTGCCAGATGTTCGCTGAATGCCTTGCCGGTGAGGCAGATCTCATGGCGCTTCTCTTTCAGGGCTTGCGCGATTTGCGGCCACGACATTGTGTGCGAGCGGCGACAAGTAATAAAGAGCAGACTAATAACTTCCTCGCCGGGTTGGGTGGCCGGCGACGATGAAATAAAACTTTCAAACTAGTTTGGTTAGGTGAGCAGAGCACAAATGATTTCATTGTTTTGCCGCGAGTTGTCGCCGTTGTGAGAAGAGAGAAAAGTTGCGCCATTGTTGGTGTTTGGCGGAAACGTGCAATTTTGCGCAGTTTTCTATGTTGCCAAAGGAGCTTTCTTATTGAGAGCTTTTTAGTATTTGTCAAACGTTCACAGATGTCATGCAATTTTTCGCAGTATTCTATGTTGCTAGCGGAGCTTTTTTACTGAGAGCTTTCCAGTTTTGTCCGCCGTTCACAGATGTCGTCCGCATACTTTGTTTTTCATTGACTATTTGGAATGTAATTGCAAAACATTTCTCATATAGAGTCTTTTTACTCCCACATGCAACAAACTAAAGAAACACGCGCGCATTTCAAAAGCAGGTGCATGCAATTGACAAAAAAAAACATCGGATTTCTCTTTCGTCAAGTTGGTAATTGCTTTGTTTGTGCGAAAATTACAATTTAGATATTATAATAATATTTAATTTCATTCATTGTTTAAGTATTAAGATAATTGGTTGCTGCAATCATCATCTCTAGGAGTCTCCTCCTGTACGGAATGTAAAAGAGAGGAATAATTACAATTACAACACTACGTCACTATGTCTCGTCTCGCATCGCATCCGAGTCTCTCGTTCATCCAGCAGCCAGCACACAACACACACACACACAGACAGGCGTGCGCGCGCGCTCGCACGCAGCAATCACAACAAATTATCACAATTGAAAAAACCACTAGCCATCACTATCATCATCGGCGCGTGGTGGCTACGACATCATGCAGTTTATAAGGCGCTGGCATAGCTGGTGGTAGACGTAGTAGTCGCCCGAGATGCGCCGCAGCTTCAAACCCTTGAGAGGCGGGGCGAGCTTGTCGACAATCTGCAGCTCGATTTCGACGCCAACGTCAAAGCACAAATGAATGCGGTCTTCAGGTACGACGCCGGCAGCGCAGCTGGTGGCAGCAGCGGCGGCTGTTGTTGTTTGCGGGCAGGATGACGAGGAGTTGGGGGTGGTGGCGGCTGCGGCGCTGCTCATCTCGGCGGATGGCGCGGCGCGCCGCGTGGTCGCCTCCAGCTGGTTGCCAATGTGGCTCACCATGTCGAGAATGTCGCAGCTGGCGAGGCGGGAGCACACCTCCGAGAGCTCCACCTCAAAGTCGTTGGTGTGAAAGTGCTGCGAGGAGAAGTGGGCGCCGCCTGTACTGCTGCTGCCGCCGCCACTGTGCGAGCTGGTATCGAGCTCGTGGGCAGCACTCGACGAGCCCGGCGAGAGTGAGTCGTTGGAGAGCGAGTCCTCCGAGTAGCACGACTTGTCCGAGTTGCGACGGCGCTGTTCGAACGAAGCGATCGAGTTGCACTCATTATTCTCGCACGAGAGCTTGCGGCCGATGCCTTTGGTGATTGAGGGCGCACCGTCCAGCGGCCGGCTGATGATAAACGAGGGCAAGCTTTTGTTGTTGTTGTTGGCTGTGGAACTGCCGCAGCGTGTGTTCTCCAGACTGTCCATCGAATCCTCCGAGGTGTCGGTGCTGGCAATCAGCGTGACCTCACTGCCTTGTACGTCCGTGCAGGTGACGCTGATTTGCGGATGCGGTGTGCCCACCGCTGCACCAACCCCGCCCGGCATACAGCCGACAAGGCCGCTGCCAGCGCCGACGCCGCCTTGCCCCTGTGGAAGCTCTTCTTGGATCATGTCCAAACCGGGACTGCTTGGATTGGAGATTGGTGAGTTGGTCAGCGAGCGGTGGCTGTGGATGTTGAGAATGTGATGCGGAAACGTTTGCAGGTTCTGGAAGGTGAGCGCTTGCTGCATGCAGGTGGCGTGGTAGGCGGCCTGCAGCTCGTCGGCGTTCGGTGCCACGCCGCCAAGCGGCGGAGGCCCATGCGACGAGGGCGACGTGGACGCTTGCGACGTCTGCTGCTGCTGCTGGAAGCCAGTGCCCTGCGTGATGCTCGGCCCAGAGCCGCACGTGTTCAGACCGCTCAAGCCTTGCGTGATGGACGACACGGTGGGCATGTGATGATGCTGGTGGTGGTAGACGGGCGTGTTCAACGCCATAATGGGGGAGCTGCTGCCCCCCGAGTACATGTAGTAGTGGCCTGCTGGCGGCGGTGGCACGGATGCAGCGGCAGCGGCGGGCACGTGCATGGGCGACCCGCCGGAGCTACCCCCATACGGGCTGTGCATTGGACTGTAGCCGGCGGCGGCGGCCGCAGCGTAGTCCTCGCAGGCTTGGTGGAGTGGTGAGCTTGTCTGCTGCGGCTGTTGCTGTGGTAGCTCACCGTGCATTAGCGATTGATGGATTGGCGATCCGGGAATGGATCGCGGCGGACTCGAACGCGCGGCGACGGCGAGGCCACGCTGCAGTCTTTGGCACTCTTGCTGCGCCGTGGCTGGCGAGAGGGTGCGCGAACTGGCCGCGGAACCCTCGCTACCGCGCCGTACCGGCGAGAAGCGCTCTATGCTCTTGGGCTCGCGACCTGCAAACATTTCCCATTTTATTATGCAGCACTCGCTCGCTAGGTGAGACACACAACCAGCAACACAACAATAGCAACAAACACAAATATTATACAACACAGACTACTACGACGTGGTGCGAGTGTGCCAATGACATGGTGTGTGTGTGTGTGTGTGTGTGTGGATTGCTTACCCGATTCTTGAACGGTGGGCAAATGCGGTTTGGCATGGTGATGGTGCCTCGAGTGCTTGCGCGTCACGACCGGCTTGAACTTGCAGGACTGAATGCTTGCGACCACGTCGCGCACAACATCGGGCGACGCGACTGTGCGCCGGACGGGTGGGATCGGATCGTAACACGCAACGCAACACCCCCGAAAAAAAGGCAGGCGCAAATAGCACAACAACAAAACCATGCAATCAAAGAAAAACACAAATCAAATGAAGAGAATAAAAACCAACTACGCAAAATATCAAAGAGGTGCAATTTTACCACTCTACACACAAAGTGTTAATTAGTCAAATGATAAAACAACATCAAGAGCATCATAGAGAATGCAGCCACTTACCCGCTCGTGGTGTTACCATCAGGAGGCCAGTGCGACGTGTCCGCGCGCCGCCTCCAGCAACGCTAATTTGATCACCACCGCCGCCGCTGCGAGTTGCATGCACTTCTTCCGGATTCGCCATGGTGTGACGGCGACTTGTACCGCCACATTGGTGGTAACGCGCAACGCCAATCACATCGGAGAGATCGTCCGCGTACGTAGCGTACGCCGCCGAGGAGGATGCCGCATGCTCAGACAGGCTGATGCCGCCAGCGGCCGTGATGGAACTGCTCGCCGACATCGTCATTGTCGGATCGAGGTTGAGCTGCTCTTGACTGCTGGCGGCTCGGTCCCCCACGCCGACCATGGTGCGCAGGTGCAAATTGGCACCGCCGTCGGAGGCGCGTCGCCCGAAACCGCCAGCGGCGTTGAGCACGGTCGGCGGTTTGAGAAGATGCGGATCCTTGCCCGAGTACGTCGTATGCGGCGAAGGATGCTGCTTCAAGAGGGGCAAATTCAGCAGGAGGTTTTGCTGCGGAATCGGATTGGCTTGCGCCAGCTGCGACATGTAGTGCGACTCGAGCACCTGCTCGTGCGCGTGGTCGCCGGGGCCGACTGTGTGCCGTCGCGCCTGATGGAAAGCACGCTCGCGCTCCGCCATCGACGAGTTGTACGAACCATAGCCGGTTGTCGTCGTCGTCGACGCCGTCGGCACCGACAGCGATGACGGGAACGACGACTCGTCCATGCTGTTGTCCATGTCAAACTCTCCAAACTGTAAATTATGCAAGCAAGTAAGCAAGAAGTAATTATTGTTTGCAAATAATGCCACACTACCTTTTCCAGCTGTTGCGAGTTCTCATCGCCGAGATAAACCGCCGGAATGGTTGGCATGGAAACAAAGGGTGACGCCACCTCGTCGCCGACGGGCGGCGCAGCGGGCATCATCACACAAACCCCGCTCGGTGGGGCAGCGGCGCCCTCGTTGAAGCTGCGCCGCCGCTGCTTGACTTCGTCGCGCACTGCGCGCAAACTGTTTTCGTTGAAGCTCTCTCGCCGGACGCAGCCCGACGTCGTCACGTCCATCGCATCGCTATTGGGATGCAGCAGCACATCGAGATGCGTGTTCAAAGATGCCTCATCGTCGCCACTGCGATCGTCAAGGCATTCGATGCTCTGATTGCTCACGGTGCTCGTCGAACCGGCAACCGAGATGTTTGTCGACGTATTGTGTGTCTGCCGTTGCATCAACTACAACAAACAAACAATTGAGGTACATACTCACTCATTATGTGCTCTGCTCTCCTTCTTACCTTCGATTCGAAATTGATACACCGTTGGTGCAGCTTGTCCACCAGTAGACTGTAGATCGCATACACGTGATCGAAAGAGTTTGCCTGCACACTCTTCATAATCATCTCTTGCGTGAGTCCCGGCAGCTGCGTCATGTGCTCGATAACGGTCTTGTTGTAGAGTTGGTCGCGAGACGCGGGCGCCGCCACAGCCACGGACACGGCCACCTCCTGCCCCTTGAGCCACGCATGCCTGCTGATGTTTGGCAGCGACATGCGCTTGTCCGGATCCACGACGAGCATGTGTCGAATGAGATGCTCGCACTCTTGGCTCATAAAGTACGGAATGCGAAACTTGCCTTCAATGACAAGATTTCGCAGCACTTGCAGATTCTTCCCAACAAACGGTAAATGCCCGCAGACGAGGACGTACAGCACGACGCCCAGACTCTACAACGTTGCAAGTAAGCATCGATACATGCTGTGTCTGTCGCATACTCACCCATATATCGGCCTTGGGCCCATCGTATTTCAGTCCTTTGAAGAGCTCGGGCGCCGCATAGGGCGGGCTGCCGCACCACGTCGACAGCAGCACGCCCTCCTTGAACTGATTGCTGAAGCCAAAGTCGGCGAGTTTGATGTTCATGTGCTGGTCGAGGAGGAGGTTCTCGGCTTTGAGATCGCGATGCACGACGCCGTTGCGATGGCAGTAGCTGATCGCGGAGACAATTTGCGCAAACACGCGGCGCGCCTCCGCCTCCACCATCCGCCCATTGGCAGCGAGATAGTCAAAGATCTCACCCTTGCTGGCGTACTCGGTGACGATGTAGATCGAATGCTTGGTCTCCATCAGCTGGTAGAGGCGCGTAATGTGCGGATGGCGCAGCCGCTTGAGGTTCTCGGTTTCGCGCACAATCTTGGTGAGGTTGTCCACGTCCAGTGCAGTCTTGTCGATGATTTTGATCGCCACCTGCGCACAAGAAAGAAAGCAACATGCATGCATATAATAGCCAATATATGTATTGGTCACGCGTCGAGGCGCGTGCAAACGGTCACGTTGCTGTTGCTGCTGCCGCTGCAAACGCCGCCGCCACCACCACCGCCGCCATGGCAACGGCCCAACCAAGAAGCGATCAATTGACGAATGTAAATTGATGCCGATTTATTCATTAAAGCCAATCAACAGCAGCGTACCGTCGCATCGCGCCACCACAATTATTATTTGTTGTGCATTTAAGAACGAAGCGCACGCGCCGCTAGTGTAAACACGCACGCCAGCGAAATTAAAACAAAAACAATATTAGACTAGGTCAGTGGAGTGCGCTACCTTTGTCTTTGTGACAATGTTTGTGGCTAGCTTGACGATGGCAAAATTACCAGTGCCAATGGTTTTCTCCAGCTCATAGTAGCCGACGCGCAACAAATTGTCAACATTGTTGGGCAGTAGACCGTTGCTACCGCCGCCAGAGTGTGGCTCGATGCCTCCGCCGCCGCCACCACTCGAAGGCGTCACGGTAGACATTATGTGTTCGTCGCCGTCGTCGTCGCCGCCGCCACCCTGCTGATGCTGCTTACTCCTCTGGCCGTGTGCCATTCGCGCTTGGGCAGCGTGTTCGGAAGCTGCTGCTGTTGCGCACCACTCACCACCACCACCAGCAAGCCTGTGGAGTGGCGTCGCCAGTCGCCCACATCGCCTCGACTCCAGTTGCTGCTACCACCGCCGTCGTCGTCACGGGAGCTGTTCTGTGCGGCATTGTGGCACGACGTATTCACATTCCGCGGACGCGATGCACTACGGCTGCGTGTGGTGTGACTGTCTCCCACAACAAAGCGCGTACGACGACCGCGGACCAACCACTCTTTGCACAATTGCACTGCACCGCCGACTACACTGGCGCGCTTCACTAACGCGCCCACCACTACAAGATCACTGGACAAGTGCTTCTGTGCAGCGCCTGCCGTAATTGTTTATGGTATTTCCTGCTGCGAGTGGAACGCCGTGCAGTGAGTGTGTGTGATCTGCGCTCCTCGTCGTATGGCCGTCGACCGTTTGCCTACCCGCTCGGCGCTCGCTGCCTTGCGCTACCTTGCTGTGCCGCTGAAGCTGAACAACTGACGTTTCGTGACGTCTGCGACTGCGAACAAATCACTCGTAGTGCGCGCTTCTGCCGCCTACGCCACCGCCGCGCCGCCAACAACCTGCTACCGAGAGAAACTGTAATCACGCGCCTGCACCGCGACGCCATCTCGAAAGTGAACTTTTTTCTACAGGGCTTGAAACTCTACCTTCCGCCTGTTAATAAGCAAATTGACTCCAACACCGTCAGCTATACGATAAACTTAACACTAAGTGACAAAAGTGTCACTTGGAATTATTGTAATATTGAAATGTTTATTTGAAATTAAGATATCAAATAATGCAGTACGTTTGAATCAAAACAATTGACCGAACTTTGCCGATGTTGCACGTTCGGTTGTAGT
>JAODGA020014531.1:0-11085 GCA_027574885.2 Drusilla canaliculata | reverse complement strand
GACGAAAATGTTCAGCAAAATACAATGGTCATCATCCCTTGTCCTGCTCCTGTGATAGCGACGTCCAGCTGTCCTTCCATCTAATGGATCAACAAATTTATAATTTTATGATTTTCATCAAAATTTATAAGTATAGAATACAAAAAAGTAATATTTAATGTAGTTCCAAAAGAAAAGGAAAAACAGTTGGGACACAAATAAAACGCAGTACATATGTGTAATATTGAGCTTAGGTATATTTAAATAAAAAGAATTACATGTGTATAACAAATATTGTTTGCCTGTAGTCACACATAATGTTACATATTTTGAATTGAACGATTTCAGTAAATGGAATTAAAAAAGAGTCGTCATATTTCTAATTAAATTAGACTAGAGTAATTTAAATAATCTACAGACTAATGGACAAATTATATAAAGATAATGTGTGCGAAACATAATTTAACTTTTAAAAGTATAGTTGCGCATGAATAAATGCATTTCCTTAAATTATAAATCACATTCTTAAAACAATAAAATCAATCCATACAAATAATAGGCGATTGGAAATCATATTGTGTCTAACAAGAGAGAGATGAAGAGAGAGAGGATACAAGTTACTGGTACGAATTTGCAGTGAGTGAACGAAACTCAAGAGAAGATATTGCACAGAGAGAATCCAAGTCAGTTCTGTACAACTTAACAATATATAAAACTAACTCTAACTAGAGCCATATTAGTATTTACACTTACACATCAGCTATAACTTGTTAAGACATTAATTACTAAAAAAATCATCGTGTTTACTGTCTGTGCCGTTCAGTATCTTTGAGCGAGAATTTTGAACCGCCTCCTAATTTTGTAGTTGCCGTGTAAATGTCCGTCGGTTTTCGTCTTCCTATCCGAATCGTCTTCGTACACCAGCTCAGAATTCAAGTAAGCGCTTGCGAGCCTTGCGAATTACATTCGTCGCAAAAAGGTGCGCGCACGTCTAGAATTAAATCACTAAACAAAATGGCAGATAATAAAAACCTTATTAAAAACATAACATAACTCAGCGGGGCCGTGCGCGCCTCTCGCACGGTTTGCGCTCCTCCATTGAGGAAACACATCATTCTCCTACACATATAAAATTCTAATTACTAACTGGTCAAAAATTGTTGAGCCTAGATAAAAATATTCAATTACGGTTCGTCGATTACGCGTCGATTAAACGGTTATTGCATGTGTGTGTATGTGTGTGTTGTATGTGTCTGTAACTGCCTAAAGCCACCATTTTGCGTCGTTTACATATTGTAGGCTACGTATATTGGATCTAGTTGGTCCGCCAGGAAGCCGTCGCGCAGATGCATGCGCTGCTTCTCGCCGCGGCTGTTGATCGGCACAATGCCCGGATCAACGACGACGACAACGCCGACGATGAGTTGATGCTCCTCCAGCACGGTGTTCGTGACCAATGGTACCAGATCCAATGCTTCGCTCTCGTTCCCGTCCAATTCGACGACGACCACCAGGAGATTGGTCCAAGTAAAGACAGCGCTACAAAAAATAGAGTTAATATCAAAAACTTGATATGATTACATCTGGGAAGACTTACCACTCAGCAATCTTCTTATGGCACCGTAAAACGCTGTTCTCAATATCAATGGGATGGTACCGCATTCCTCGCAACGTGATCGCCTCATCTAAAGCACCCACAACGAAGACAGCGTCATGCAGCTCCGGCGAGTCGGTCGTAATATGCTGCTGAGATCCCAATGATTCGGTGTCGCTGCCGCCGAGCACGGTGTCCTCGCCGATGCTGGAGTTATCCACGCCTTCGGTGCGCCGCAGGAAGCCGAGGTAGCCGGTGCGGGCGTACACCTCGCCCGTGCTGCCGGTCACCAGCTGCGAGTGGAAATGGTCTGCGTAATCGCTCTCCTCGCCGTAGATCGTAAAGTAACCGCTCGCATTGTGTCCACTTTGTACCCATATCTCCCCGAGATGCGAGTCCCCGCATTGGCCCTTCGACTCCGGATTTGCAATGATCACCTTCACGCCCGGTAACAGCTTTCCTGACTCCATTACGCATAGACTGTTGGGACTGCCGCGCTCAACCAACGTGACTCGGTCGTTGCGCAATGCGCGTAGATCGACGAAAACACTAGATGGCTCCGGGCTGGATGCGCCCTGCAGACAAATGGCGACGTTCACACGACAGCCGAACGATGTGGAAACCGCACGTGGGCTTAGGCCCAACGCGCTGAAGAGTTTCGAAAAGCTGACGGTGAGATTGATGCGTGGACGCTCCTCGGCGACCACCACGCATGTTCGCACACATGCCAGATTCACGCCACGTGACTTGAGTTGGTTTACCGACGAGCCTAGGCCCTTTGTGCACAGCTCCATCACGCCGTACGAGCAGAACGTGTCTCGCACTTTATACTGACTCACAGCGCACAACCACAACGAGGGATTCACTTCAACCTCTGATGGTGGTATTAATATCGAGTGATGACCCGAATATATACTGCTCAAACACCTAAAAGATTCAATGATTTATACTTTAATATCGGTCCACTAACAAGAATTTATTAAAAATGCAAGATTTAAAAATATTTACCATAACGCAAAGCCAAGGCCGCAGTAAGGATCCAAACACAAAGCTATGTGCCTACTCGGATACAGCTCGCAGGCGAGTTTCATACTCCTGCAGAGATTGGTAACGGCTGCATGGGACATTTTAATGCCAGCGAGCATGCCGGTCGTCGACACGCTAAAGTCCAGATACGCAAGCATCTCCGCCGTGGGCGCTCGATACGCCACCGGGATCTTCTTCTTCGGCATATCATCGGTATCCAGGATGGCGGGCCATGTTTTAATGTCGCACACATTGCTCGCCTCCTTCGACTTTAGCAGTTTGATCACAGCCTGCGTAGAGAGCACAATCACCGACTTGGATACGTCGACGATCATTCGCACCGTGGGCAACGTTGTCTGCAGATTCTGCGGATGCGGGGGCCGAATGGTAATGGGCACGGCACCTACATACAGACAGCCGTAGAAGGCGCAGATCAGATCCAGGCCGGGTGGGAATACGAGAGCGACGTGGTCGCCGGTGTTAATGCGGCCCTTCTCCGTGAGGAGACTGCCGATGCGTTCGGCGCGCTTGTGCAGCTCGGAGCAGGACAACTGCTTCGCAGGTGTGCCCTTGCTGTTCAATAGCGTGAAGAGAATGTGATCGGCGGTGTAAACTGCACGCCAGCGCAGGATTTCGGATATAAAATGTAGCTAAAACGAAAACACAGTTAGCTAGGGTACGATTCCTAGATGCATGCTCGTAGCAGTTTTACCTTCTTGGAATCGTTCTCATCGTCCAATCCCATATCACGCCCTTGTGCGCTAGCCAGTCTATTACCTTGCACGAGGTTCCCAACAATGACAGACGCAGGGCCAACGTCTGAAACACAGTCCGTTGCTGAAAGGCAGAGGAATAACATGCTATAGCATCACTCAAGCACAAGCTGTCGATAGTAGAAGAGTTAGAAGTAGTAGAGCGGAGTGAATAACTTAGAGGGCCAATTATGGTACGAAATATCATACTTTGAGAAAAAACAACGTCTTTAAGGAATGCGTAACTACAACCGCAAGATACCAGTAAATCATTCACTTGCTTGCAAATACCAAACCGGGCGCACGTTCAAATAACTAGCACTCCCACACCCCCGCCGCCTCCAACCGCCACCAGATGCAATCTCGCGCGCAAGTTATTTGAACGTCGCTGCGTGTACTTTCGCTGTGTTATTTTCGTTAGTGTTGGTGAATTGGCGCGGTGCATGGTGTTGCACATATTGATTAATACTGTTTAGGGGTGTTATGAGATGCAAATAAAACGTATACCAAATAACACAACCAAAGTTTACAAATACAAGGACAAATGCACATTGGGCCATTTTAGAAGGTACCAACTATACGCTTTACAAGTATTGTTCAGGTACGTGGCAACATGGTCGCCAATGAACTAGAGAATGATATTTACACTTTGTTCATATGTACAGTATGAGCCAAATGCAGATTGCAATTAACAGAACTAGAATCGGGTCGTGTTTCAGTCTGTGCTTGCATTAATACTCATACATTGATGTCCATTGTGATAGGTCGTATTAGTGGCAGCCATAACTCACCTGAGTGCACCTCGCGTGGTTTGGGCAGATTGGTGACGCACGTGTGCGGGCAGAGCAACACATTCGCCGGATGTAGTGTGCCCTCCAGATAGCGTCGCTTCGTCTCCGACAAATGTATGCCACCCAAAGGCGTTTTGGGCAGATAATTCGGCGGTACGAGCGCCAAGCAATAAATCCCGACCTGATGAATGGAGTCGACGGCCTGAATAACTCTAGACATCCATTGGAACGACTGCAGGCATGGAGGGTAAAAAAGCGTTAACAAAAATCAATGAAAAATCCGAGTTTACTCACCTCCTCCTCGCTGCAGTCGGGCCGCTGTTCGGCGATGACGCAGATGCGTTCATCGCGCAACACCCGATGACTGAACACCGCAATGCGCCCGCGATAGATAAACTTCATCGGCTCGACCGCCAATACGGTCGCAATGATATCATCGGCGTTGTGCTTGCGCCCGGTGACGGTCATTAGGCCATCGCGCGAGCCGCAGATGAACACCAGCCCGCCGGGCCCCAGAAAGCCCAGCAGGCCGGAGCGCGTGTACTCGGCGTCCGAGATCGGCTTGCCGTCCGTGCCGAGCGGCTGCACTTTGAACGTGTTATTGCTGAGGCCCTGCAGGCCCCAATACTGGGTGCCCGTGCAGCCGGCGTTAACGCAAATCTCGCCCACCTCGTCCGTCTTGCAGAGATACGCGGGTCCCTCCATCTTCACCACGACAATCACGCAGCCGGGCATCACCTGCCCGCAATCCTGCAGCGTAAGCGATGTGAGGCTGTTCTCCTGATCCACGCGCACCACGCCGTAGCTGAGACCTAAGAAAACACCAATGTTAGTAAAGCACAAGAAAAAAACAAATAAAGAAGCGAAAGCGCGTCTTGGGTTTTATGGCTGTCGTAAAAATAGCGTTGAAGGTACAAACCTTGCATGGAGAGCACTCCGCGACCGGTGGAATTAGTGCCGCCGCGGCCCGGCCGACGCACGGACACCGTGAGCACTTCGCTGGAGCTGGCGCATGGACAGATCGCGTCCGGCTTGAGGCCCTTCGCCTGGAACACGTTGAGAAATTGATCACACGAGCTCAGCGACCATGGATTGGCGCCGTCAGCAACGAGCAGCATGCGCAGCGAGAGCAGATTGATGTCTTTGTGGTCCTTGGTCGCCAGCAGGCCCCAGTGCAGATCGCGTGACTTCACCACGGCGACGGTGGCGCGATACTTGGTGATCATCTGCATCCAGCTGGCCGGATTCACTTTCATCAGCGCGTAGGGAATGTAGATCACGTGCATGCCGTTCAGCACGCTCGTGAGCACCGAGTGCCAGAGTCCGACCTCGCGTTTGAAGTCCAGCACGCACACCATATTCTCGCCCTCGGTGTAGCCGCAGGCCATCGAAAGCGTGCGACAGTGCGAGAGCATCGCCGCGCGTGTGATGGTAACGCCCATGACGGAGCCATCGCGATCAGTGCTGTATTCAATGTACGCCGGAGTCTCATCAGTGAGACGAGGCGTGGGTGACCAATCCTTGGGTGTCTTTGCGAGATGCTCGGTGACAAACCAATGCAGTTTAGGCCATCCCTTGAACTGCACCACCTCGCCGGACGTGGTCTTGGGCAAGCCTTTGAGGCACGCCTCTGACGTGAGCGCCACTTGAACGCCGCAGCTGCCCAGCAGGAAACCGATTTGCAGTGAGCCGGCGTCGCGACGCGTGATGGGCACTTCAATCGGCACCGGTACGATGCCCGCCTGCAAGCAGCCGTAGAACGCGCAGAGGAAGTTGATCGGATCGTTGTTCGGATAGACCAATGCGACGCGATCGCCACCCTTGAGGCTCGTGTCGCCGTTACGGCTGAACGCCTTCGTCAGTAGTGCGTACGCAATCTTATACGATCGGCTCAGCAGTTTGCCGTACGTGAGCGTGGTCGTTAGCTTCCCGTTTGGATCGAGCACGGTGGCGACGGATGCCTTAAACGAGCCGGAGCCGTAGCGCGTAATGGCCGTCTCCACGTTGCGCGGCAGTCCGGAGGGAACAATCAACTGCTCCCCAACGGCGGGCGTCATGCAGCCACCTAAATTAGCAAAATCGACCAAAATTAGCAAAAGAACCATTACTGCCATTAGAGCAACAAACCTTCCGGTTTCGGCGCGTTGGGATCCTTTGGACTCGCCGCAATCTCCAATTCGATATCGTCATCCTCGTAGAACTCCTGCAGCGGACGTCGTTTGGGCCGCTTCAGTGTATTCAACAACTGTTGAATCTTCGCCGACACCTTCCATCTGCCGGTACCAGTACCCATTGTATCATTGGAGGTGGTCGTCGCGTAGTGGTTGACACGATCGGCAGCACCTGTATTCCTGCGACCGCCACCATCGCGCGTATTGTGCGTTACATCTGGTGGTTGTGAGTCTATTAATAATCATTTGATAATTAGTCTCTCAAATAAATTAAAAAAAACAAATGGGTAAACTTACAAGGTCTGATGTTTTGCAAAGCAGACGATATGTCTGTGATGTCCGTGTTGCGCGATGACCGATGGTCCCAGACGGGCGGCGGCGCCGGCAGCCGCTGCCGATGGTGTGGCGGCGGCGGCGAGCCGGTGCTGCTCGTGTCCGACATGGGCGGCGGCGGCAGCATTTGCGGCGTGCGACTGCTGCGCTCGCGCTCCGGCGTGCTGGTCTCCTCGTTCACGATGCTATCCTCATCGGACGAGGACTCGGCTATCGAGGCAACAACATCTTAAAATTTGCGTTTCGCAAAAACGGTTAATAATGATGTCAATTTTGTTATGACTAACACACGCCCGCCGGGCACACACGAAACTACTCAAGTGTACAACAAGCTAATGCAAAACCGCAGACATTCTGACTCATTACAGACAATGTGTTTGAAAATGGCAGACAGAGTGATAGTGATGACAATTACGCCGCGAAATTTGCGTGTTTAATTTAGATTTACGCGCATACAATAGATTAATAGAAGCTTCACAAGCGACGCACGACTTGCAACTAATCAGGTCCCCGTTACCCGGAATGTTAGAATGTAACCGACCGAAAAAAATCACAACTCCCCACCTCTGATTGTGGGCAAGTTACGCACAACTTGGTGTGGCTCAATGTGCGATAGCTTAGCGTAACACCCCGTTGCTGTTATTCTCGGGGCGAGGATCACAATAGACAGAGGGATGGGTACATGGGCAGCAAACAAAAAGCCAGAGCGTGGAGCGTGACAAATGTTTCTAATGTTCCGGGTACCTAGACCTAGGACAATAGTTACACAAGTTTGGAAAGTGTGCTGCGGACACATCGCAAGCGCGCGCGCTATCTCTCGTATTTACTTAGACAAGTCACCAAATCCCATCAAATAATCCCAAGTCGGAACTCAGGCCACCAAGATAAAAATAAAGTACGTGGGTGCTGACTGACGTGCAAGCTAGCTGATGTGAACATTTCGTATGCATAAGACGATGTGTGGGGTAAATGTATGCGGGAGGTGTAAGAATTTGCATCTACGAGGGTAGGAGGAGAGATGTTGGCAGGGATTTGATGTGGGAATTTATGCTCACCAGAGTCGTGGCGATCCCTATCGGGGCTGCGCGCCATGACGGACGTCCGCTTCGAGGGCATCGGCAGCGAGGGCTTGTGTCGATTCTGCATCGCCTGGGCGAGCGCTTGCTGCACGGCCTCCTGGCGCACTTCTAGAAAAAAACACACGTTACCAAACTATTCGAGTGATTGGTGTACAACCATTACAATTTATCCCCAATCAATTTGCGATTAAAAACAATAGTTAAACGCTTAAAACGCTAAGCACTCTTTAGTTATCTCTGATTTGAACGTATCCTTACGCATGTTTGTACAATTTTACCAAATAATCTCTAATAACGTGATTGCAAAAAATGTTGAATGCAAAACTGATTAGGGATAAATTTTCAACTGTCAGTCATCGGTTCAAGATAAACACTACATTCACTAGATAAGATAAACACACATAATGGGAAATACAATTTAAAAAAATATGTACAATATGCAAAAATATAAATATATAAATAAAATATTGTTGCAAGGTGACACATGCCTAAACGAAAAAAAAAACCTTCGACTCTTCGACTGAACCTAGGAAAACAGATTTGTTTATTTAAATTGGTTGCTCGCTCGTTGCTCGTTGCTTGTAGCTCGTCGACGGTATATATAGAGAGAAATTTAACTTACTGTAAACGTCACTTGGAATTAGGATTACGTGGGGCGGCATGCAGCGCAAGGCTCGCAAACGTCGGCAAACGACATGGAATTGCAGTGGGGGCATTTGCGTAATGAATTCTTGAAATCGCAATCGAATTAGTGTAGGTTTTACGTGCGCCGTTGTGCCGCCGAGTGGATAATGCATTTAAATAAGCGACGACCCCAAAAGCCCGCTTTAAATCCCAACCGCGAAACTTGTTGAGATCAGCATCTGGACCGTATTCTTAAATTTTCCCGCCAAAATGACCAAAAAACATGTTTACGTGTCTTTAAAAAACTTAGTTTTGCAGTATTAAAATTTATTATGAAGCTTTTATCTCATTGAAAGTATAAAAGTTGGCAAAGTTGGTTTCTGAGTTTGTGAAAGAGAACATTTCCCGCGCGAAAGTTCTCCTATCTGATTGCCTAAACCCACCTCTGGAAAACAATACCATAAACTGCACTCAAACTGCAGATAAACGTAAACTGCGAGGTATTTAATGTTCTCATCCCCCATTCTGGCCGTTAAATTAGAATTGCAGCCGCAGCGTGTACATATCGTGAAATGCGACTATGTCGCGCCATTTTGAAAACGGGGCCGCTAAGGACTCGGCGTTGTAGGTATCAACGAAGCCGCATTGTTTGTTGCTGTTGCCGTGTAAGTTATATCGCAATTCGTTCATATTTTGTGATATTTACACCTTGCGCGTTTCCGCGATAAATTCACATAAAAATGTCCCCTATCGCGAATTGCAGGCAGCGTTATTGTTTGCTATTTGTTGGCAGCGTTACCGGTAGTGTTGGTAACGGTGGTAAAACGCCGGCCCCGCCGACAGTTTCGTATTCGCGGCGCGAGCATTGCTGCTGCCGTGGAGAAAATAATAAATATCCCGCTTGCGGATTAAATTCGTGCTGCTTGCAGCGCTGGAAGATGACGCGAGTTGTTACAACAATGGCGTGAGGCTAACTCATCGGAGAGTAGGGAAGGTGGTGCAGCAGCAGGAGCAGCAGTAGCGGAGATAAATTTCGGAAACGTTTCGCGAGCAGCACACACTGTGCGCCGTTGCTGTATATCAGGGAGATGATGTCGGGGCGTGTGTTGTTTTCCCCAACGTGTGGTAAAAAATACACATGGTACGACGAGTGGAACTTTGCTTACGACAGAAGACCGTGGAGAGAAGGCATGACACTGGCTGGTTGTTTGTGTATTGCAAATTTAGATATATGTTGTCTTTGGATTGTTTAAATTAGCTTACGTGTGATCAGTTCGGGTAGGATTAGAAGAGGTCAAGTCAAATGAAAACGGGTCAAGTTGGATCGGGTAGAAACGGGTCTAGTCAAATCGGATAGGAATAGGTCGAGTTTGGGTTAGGTTTGGATTGCGTAAACTCTACCCAAACGCTATAGATTAGGTTAGGGTAGGTTAAGTTAGAGTAGCTTAGGTTAGACTAAGACTAGGATCTTTTTTGGTTAGATTAGGCTGAACCAGAAAGAATGTTTTAGACCCGATCGGGTCACGTAGGAACACTAAAAGAGTCTGATTTAGATTAGAAATAGTTTGGGTTATATTAGGTAAAGTTAGATTAAGTTTAGTCTTCGTTTTAGTTAGATTAGGCTAAGCTAGACTAAATTGTATTAGGTTAGATTCTGTTAGGTCAATTAGAGAATGAACAGGTTTAGTCGGATCGGGTAAAGACAGGTCAAATCAGAACTAGTAGACTCTACCCAGTAGCTATAGGTTAGATTAGGGTAAGACTAAGCTTAGTTTTATTAAGCTTAGAATGGGACAGGTTAGATTACGTTAGGTCCAATCGAGTAAAGCAAAGTAGAAACAAGTCGAGTTGGATCTGATAGAAATAAATCTGGTTTTGATTAGGTTAGGTTAGGCTAAGGTAGGTTAGTTTAGTTTAGATTAGATTAAGTTAGGTTATTTCGGGTTAAGTTATCGAGTAAGACCGATTAGAAACAGGTCGAGGCTGATCGAGTAGAGACAAGTTGAGTTGGATTAGGCAGAAACAAAATGAGTTTTGTTTAGGTTTGGATCAAGTAAAAATTAGCTTAGTTTTGGCCAAGCTTTGCTAAGTAAAATTAGATTAGGTTGGCTCAGTAGAATTATTAGTTTTGGGTTGGATAAACCCAACTGCACCATCGCTATTTAATAAAATTTGATTTGGTTTCATTTAGCTACCTAAATGTAGTGTTAGGTTAACTTAGGTTAGTAGGTAACGTAACATTATAATAGAAAAACTAAAAGATATATTTTAAGATAATTTGTGTTATGGTAAGAATATCAACATTCCCAACTCGATACAATCACAAAACAAACAAGCCAGCGCTCGCTCCTTAACATAAAATAATATTTGTCATATTTTAGCCGCATGTGTCTCTGACAATCGGAAATGTCGATTATGTCCATCCGTTCCCGAAACAGTTCCACCACCACTATCTCCCAACTACCCCAATTTTCATCACAACTCCACGCTATTTGTTCGCCGCACAATGCTATAATAATAATCTGCAAACGGTTGGACAAACAAGCAAAACAAACAGAACGCGTCGAAATTAGAACGCAAAGAAAATCGGGAAACCCGCTACTACTAATATTTTACTGCCGTGTGACGAAATTGCTAATTTAGCAATAACACGCCGGGGGCCGCAGTTGCCGCACTTTTTACGCCATCGTCGAGAGAAAAGCCGTGCGCTAAAATCGCAGTTTGCGCCAACTTGAA